>KZ825555.1:0-140567 GCA_003184685.1 Aspergillus indologenus CBS 114.80
CCCCCCCCCAGCCCCACAACCACACGTTCGCCCTCTATACACATCCAGAAACCCGTCTTCGCAGCGCCAACAATATGGATTCCTTACCCGAAAATATCATGGCCGTCGACAGTCTCTCTGCACCCCAATCATGTTCACGCGTGGACGCGGAAAGCGCAAGCTCAAATTGGAAGCATAGTTTGAAGGGCACTGAGTCGGTAGACATGCCAGATGTGCCCGAAACCCAAGAAGCCGTTGTTACCCCGAAGATAGAAGAGGATCTTAATATGAGCCTTCAAACGATCGATGTCCGCGTGCCAGCCCCCGGAGAAGCTGTTCTTCGCATACTATACTCAGGAATCTGCCGCAGTGTAAGTTCGACCAAATGATCAGACCTCGAAAATCCATCCCCTTCCCCGTTGAGGTCGGCTTTGTTTTGAAATCTCCCCAGTCAGAACACAAAGTTGACAAATCATTCGATTTAGGATATAACCTTTTCCGTAAGCCCTCAATGGCCTACATCAAAGCACAACCATATTGCGGGCCATGAAGGCATTGGACGAGTCGTCAGCTGCTCCGATTCATCCTTGCTGGGCCGTCTGTACGGCATTCGTTATCTGGGCTCGCACTGTCAATCCTGCACATATTGTCTGCGAGGTCTACCAACCTCATGTCCTTTCCAGCTAAACGTGCCCCTTCAGATCACTGGGACCTTCCAGCAATTTGCTACGGTTCCTATCTCCTGTCTCGTTCACTTACCGGAAAATCTCCTCGACGACAGCAGCAGCAGCAACAACGTCGACCCCGCACTGTATACAAGCGCCCTGTGCTCGGGATCAACGGCGTTGGTGTCACTGCGGGCGGCCAGGATTTCTCCCGGAGATGTAGTCGTCGTGGTTGGCGTTCTGGGGGCGATAGGCCATCTGACGGGGATGCTGGCGAAGCAGGTTCAGCGAGCACGAGTGATCGGCGTGGACCTCGCCGCCAAAACCCGTGCGGTGACTCAAGAACATCAAGATTACCAGGATTACTGCGACGTTTTGCTCGGAGCGCCAGAGTCTTATGAGGAGGGTGAGGCCTGGCAAGTGTTTCATAAGAGGCTGCTTCAGGCGTGTGCGCAGCTCCGCCGCGGCCATGGTCGTAATGGTGGCGTTGCACGTGCTGCTGAGGCGGTGATTGTCACGAGCAGCTCGGTTTCTTCCTTTCAACGGTTGGATGAGTATGTTTGTGATGGGGGCACGGTAGTCTGCGCTGGGTAAGACACCTCTCCATCCTTCCCAAGTATCCCGAATAATAGCTTACTCAAGGGCTCACAAATCATCTCGTCTCTTCGCAGAGTACCCAAAGGACGCAGCAACATGGTGTCACTTCCAATCCACTCGGTTGTCGAGCGAAACTTGCACCTGGCTGGAAATCTCATGGGTGGCCATCGTGAGGCATTGGAAGTGATGGAATATATTCGAAGCGGCCAAATCATGCCCCGCATCACCAAGCTCGCGCTCAAAGAAGTGCCCGAACAAATACAGCGTATGGCCGATAACCAGACCATTGGCAAGCTAGTGGTATATATGTGAAAAAGATCAGAAAACATCTTACTGCCCCTTGCAGAAAACCAGGGTAGGACAAGAAAAGAAAGAACAAAAGTCAGGGGGGGAAACGACATCGTGAACCTCTGATAGTATTCAATAGATTTCCATGAATGGGCTCCCCGGAATGATCTCTACTCTACTAATAGAATCCCCACAAGTCCGGGGGTGTAGACGAACCCATTGCTGCCAAAAAGCCAAGATCATGGGGTAAGTCCGACAAAAGTTCCTCGAATGTCAGATTGGTATGCACTGTCGCGTCCATATCCAGACAGGATGGCTGCTGTTGCTCCGCGCATTGGTCCCATTGGGACGATCCGTTGGCCGCCGCTTCTGCAGTGATATTGATTGGAGTATGGAACTCAGGCTCTCCTACGGCGTCGTCGCAACCGATCTCAGTCAGGCTATCACGCGGTGAAGGGATCGCTTCTATGTGTCCTAAGCCTCTTGTGGGCGACATTCCTTGATGATCACGATCCTTGAGGAGACAGCGCAGCCCGTGCCAGTATTTTGTGGCCGTCGTCCATGAAACCCCGAGTTCACGCAAAGTCGATAAGCATGATCTGATCCACTTGCTTCTCATGTCGGGTTCAATCCTGGGTTCCTCGTGATAATGATGATGGTCATCTAAAATCAGGAAGAGCGCCGCAGATAACGTACAGTGCATAGCTGTGATGGGACTCTGCCGGAACCCTCCAAAGATCTTTCGGTAATGCTCACCCAGCAGACAGATGTCTCGGGAAGCCTCCACGCACAGGGACGACGCTTTCCTCGTTATGTCTGCAGCGGCCGCCGTTGCAACTGGGATGCCGGGCATCGTCCGGTTTTCGGAGGCCGCGGCGGCTGTGCGGAACGGCGACGACGACTTGGACAAGAACGGCTTGGCAAGGATGATGATTGAAGTGTTATAAACCATATGAAGAATGAGGATGTGCGGCATGATCGGACTACTACTGTCCCTACTACTTGCCCGTTTCCATTGTAGCGCCACGGGTAGGTGATATTTCCAGCTTTTGAGCTCGAGCAGACAGGAGTCAAAGAATGTGGTTCTCTGAATACCAGGCGGCAATTTTCCCGGAGCGTAGCTTTACCATCGTTAGTTTGCGCACGTCAGTCCCGGATGAGGCGCGCCGAAAGTTGTTCTCTCGGAGGGAGGTACTGACAGTTTCATAAGTATCTTTCCAAGGATCTGGCAGTGGGTGGACAGGGAATGGAGAAGCATTGAAAGCATCTGCGTGGGCTTGGAAGTGTCCGACGCAGCTCCTGACAGGGGCAATTCCACTGAGGATTGGGAGTCCTAACACCCAATCAGCCTGTGAGCAAATTCGGAAGGGGTCGAATGGCGAGGAGAAGTAAGACTCCATACCAACATGGTGCAGACACGCCCGGTGTAGCTTGCCCAAAGCTTATCGGTACAGTACAGAGCCCAATATATCTGCCTGCGGAGCTTGATCTCCACCTCGGGAAATCGATGAGTCCTTTCCAGAGTCGCAGAATCTAGATTCAGTCCCATATCCAGCGCCAAGCGGATGGCCATCCCATGGCGAAGCCAGCCCTTAGAGTCAGACCCGATTGCCTCAACCAAACAATAGATTTCAGCTTCCAAACAAGTCGGAGAGGGCGAAGAATAGCTCGAGGAGCTGTTAATCACTTACAACGTAAAATATGGCCATGATACCAAGAGACTGGATGGTAGTGATACTTGGGGACCGGAGATCAAAATGAAGCAGTACTTCGGCAACTTCCAAGAGACTTTCGCCTGCAGTGTTCGGGTCGTCCGGCGTGGAGCGCACCTCCAGTCTTTCCGAGTAGCGAGCGCCCATAGCAAGTATACAATGAAGCAGCAATGGACTACAATATCGCCCCTCCTGGCGCAAGCTCTGTCGAAAAAGTTGCTCATCCACAAGCTGAAACCACGGTTGCTCCCACTGGAAATAGAGTGCAATGAGATGTTCTTGTAGCTCCTCGGCGATAGGGGGGACTATATCAGGGTCCTGAAGGAACCGGTTCATGCCCGAGCGAAGTGAGGTGCGTGGTAAAGAGCCTAGTTCGGAGTTGCTGTGCACTGCAACAGCAGAAGCAGAGAAGCGTGGTCATGCTCGTCAGTCATCACTCAGACGGATCTCGATTAAAGACATACAAGGAGTTGATTGCAGTAATTCCACCCGCCCACTGCTGGAGCCGAAAAAGCGCACCTCCTCTTCATCGCCGTCCTTGTCGTTCAAACCGTAAGGCCCATTTGCGCACAGTGCTCCATCGGGCTCCTCTTCTCTCGACTGTTGTTGGGAGTAGGAGGAGATCGGTGGAAGATGCCCAGCTTTGAGCTGAGCGATAGACGAGTCAATATCAATGGAATGAAGCCATAACACCTGCTCGAGTTGCTGGATGCGCGCTTGAAGCTGCATCACCAGCGATTTCGGCGCCGTGCCGCGGTTGTCATCTCGGGTCTTAAACACGCATTCCAAGCCGCGGTTCAGACACCGAGCACACAAAGGCTTGCGACCATCACACTATAGAGCAGTGAGCTAACTTTGCTGTCATCCTCCCGCACTGCATGTTGCATGGTTTGTCTGTGAGGCTATACCTTTGCTCTTCGACGCCGACATTCCTGACAAGCTTGTGCCGCATACTGAGCTCGGACCGTGGTCGATCGCTTCTTTGAGCAGCGCTGTTGGCGATGTGCTTCCATTGATATCCTCATCAATATGTCCTACTCAGTCTGGGGCCTTTGAGCGAGTCGCAATGCTGGCGTGAGTGGAGACCCCGCTGTTGAAAGGATGGAGAGCGACAGGGAGGAATTTCGCTAATCGATAACGGGGCAAATTGATAATGTCGATAGGAATTCATATTCCGGGCTCGGCGGCGAACTAAACACCATGGGCCAGTATTTAACCTTCCCTCTTCTAAGAATCACTTGAAGAACGTACTGCACAGCCAATTGCTCGCAAGACACAAACCTCCATCCTACCGATATAACTCCATTGACTTATCACTCGCTATTCATCGTTATGTCCCACCTCAAGTTCTACGCATACGAGGGCCATGGAGTCCGCCAACAGAAGGTGTTCCGCTACAGCCAAGCCGTCCGTATCGGAGACCGGATCGAATGCTCAGGCCAAGGTAAGGAAAAGATTCTCAAATCTGCTTTTTCAGGTACGAGACACTCTTGCTGATCCAGAAGATCGAAGGCGGCTGGGATCCCAAGACAGGAGAGTTTGAGAAAGAGATCAATGCTCAGATTGACCTCGCCTTCTCCAACGTAGAGCTCTGCCTCAAGGACGATGGAGGCAAAGGCTGGTCCCAGGTGTACCGGGTCAATTCATACCATGTGCCCATCAATAACGAAGCACTGGATGCAATGGTTCGCAACTTCAAGAAGTATATGCCAGACCATGAGCCGCTCTGGACCTGCGTTGGGGTTACTCGTCTGGGCGAAGACGACATGCGCGTGGAGATCGAGGTAGTGGCCCACGACCCTGAAGGTGCCAAGGTTGCTGGCAGTGTGCAGTAGTCGCCAGTTCCATGCCTCTCAATGGCACTGTATCTTAAACCGGTATTCAAGTTTGTCATAGAATCCAATTGTACAGTAGTAAAGAAGGATATCTCGCCCTCTACCTGTGACGCCAGCCATATTCCATTTCCTTCGGCCAATGGACGCATGGGGGACATTTTATTGCTCACTGGCTCAACGAGAATGTATACCTCGAGGCAAGGCTCAACGCTGCATTCCGATGTCTTCCACTTGTTGCCTTCGACGTCTGCTGGAACCAGGAATTTGCCACGGAGACGCATCCTCCCTTCTCGCCGCGGGCTCTGTCGAATCTGCTTTTAGGCCAACAAGGCGTTCGGGAAAGGCTGTCCACAGATCGTCGTTCGCAGCCCAAGACATTGTTGAAAGTCTTCTGACCATAGCGGACAGGTTATGTTCAGTAGTAAATATCCGATATGCCAGTAGATTCGCAACGGGGCCGGGTAAAACAGGTAAAATACATACACAGTATTCTGAGAACTTTAAATATTTATATAAACTGAAAATATCATCTATACGCTTGAAGAACGATCTAGTCATGGTGATTTCCGAGACCCGATGCTTCCATGGGATGACAAAAACCGCACGTAAGGGAAATATGTATCGATGGTCTAATGGTCTAAGCGGTGACGTTGTACAGAGAGGACATTGCCTATGGAAATTTCGTTAGCCTTTACCGGTCCCGCACGCGCCCCAAGAGAAGCCGAACTTACCGCAGCCTGCTTAGGCTCAATGAAGAGCGCCTTCGCCTCTACCAGGACTTTCGGCTCCTTGCCATCTTCTGGCAGCGTTTCGATGCGCGCCTCCACCCAGGCCTTGCGACCCTCTACCTTAACCGTCTCTGCTCGCAGCGCGACGTAGTTACCGGCCATTGCGGGAAGGCGATAGTCGAGGTTCAGGTTGGCGGTGACGCCGACGCGGTTCGGCAGCGCGGGGAAGCAGCAGCGGCCCATGGCCTCGTCCAGCAAGGTGGCCAGGAGACCGCCGTGCACGATTCCGGGATGCCCGCAGAGGCTGGGACCAAGGTAGAGTAGAGATATCAGGCTCTTCCCACCCTCCTCGCAGAACACCAACGGCGGCACGACGATCATCTCTGGCCCGGCCAGCGTTCCGCCCGTGAGACTGCGCGCGCGCATCTGTGCTGGCATCTTCAAGTGTGGGCGGGATTCGGTGAAGGCGGGGTCTTCGCGCAGCGAGACGGCCAGTGGATGATTGCGAATATAGTCGTCTACTTCCTTGGTGAACTCATCGCCGGGGATAAAGGCGGAGAGGGTCTCCTCGTCGGTGCTTAGTCGGAGGTCCATCATGCCCGAGGCGGTCTTCAAGGTCTGGTAGGATCCTCCGGCGATGAAGGCAAAAACGGCGAGTGATGTGAAGCCAAGAAAGCGGCGGAGACGGGATCGAGGAGGGGGAGGTGTGGCTGTATGGTTCGCAGAGAGATGTGTAAGGTTAGTTCGGCTGTTCTTTCATGTTGGTCGCATGGACGGGACGAACCTGCGGAAGAATATGCCCGACTCAATGGTTTCGGAGCTGGGGAGAAGCGACAAGATAGTAAAGATGTGCGATTTGAAGCTACGGCAGGCAGACGAGAAGAAAATAAAGAGCGAAGAGGCTGTTGGACACTGCTGAGGATCGCAGTGGATCCTAGGCGAACTGTTGGGACCTGCGGCATGGCGGCGAGACTCTGCAAAAAAGCAGCGCGGCAGGGGCAACAGAGAAAGGGGAAGCGGGTGGTCTGGGAAAGAAAGCCGCAATGGATCCCTCGGACCGAACCAAGAACCCAATTTACTGGATTGCTGAAGACTATCGCGGTGAGAGTTGCGGATCCATCGAGAGTCGGCGAGACAGTGGAACTGGGACTGGAACACGATCAGAAAGAGAGACCCGCCGCCGCCGCATCCCCTCCAGAAGCTCCGCCCGCCCGCCCTGCTGATTGGTGCGGCGCAGCAGCAGGAGCCGAGGCTCATCGCTCTCTCGGAGGTTAAAGTATCGTAGTATAATCTCGTCATCTCTCGGGAATTTTGTTGAAATTTCTAGGCTGGAAAGGATGGGGGAATGGTAGTTTGAAATAATGAGAGCTGTGGGAGGAGTTGAGGTAGCTAAAGTACCGTAGTGATTGTGAATGGAAATGTTTAGCTGTTTTGCAGTCACAAAGTCACTGGACCGTGGCTTGTCTGTAGTACAGGCACAGTCCAGTACAACCCACATGTCAATGCTCTTGTACAGTACTGGACTGTACACAATGAGCCTCTCCCTCCATTCGTTCCACCCCCGACAATCATTGAGTCCCTCTCAATGCCTTTGATGCATTGTACGACATCCCTTGAACTTCTTATGGGCCGGTCAGAATTTAAACGACACCTCGAACGGTGCCCCCCCCTGCAAGGTGATTCGCGCTTCTCTGCGGGAAGTGTGACTAGCAACTTCGCTCTGCACAATCACATTGACTCTCATCAGACCGATGGAGCTACAATGGTTACATTGCATTCATGACCCTGTCAAGGCTGCCAGGGGCATTATGCTAGGCCGGCAAGATCGGGTTCGCCCAGCTCTTTTTGTGGTAGGGGCAATCGTCGCGCCCCTTGACAGTCCGCGCCTGCATGCCAGAGCGATTGTTCATCTCGGCTTCCAGCTCGCCCACACACGCGCCTTATCCCTCGTTTCGTTCTTCCTATGGCACTCACGATGGCCGTTTGGAGTTCTATCTCGCTCCTCTTGACCCTGCCTGCCGTTCTGGGCTCGTCTGACCCTATCTCGGCAGCAATTGATGACTACGAGGTCCTGCAATACATCAATCCTCTCATTGGGAGTGCCAATGGAGGTATGTCCCGCCATCCTGCCGTTCTCTGTCTTGTGAGCATAGTTCTGACAATATCAATTTAGGAAATGTCTTCGCAGGTGCGACAATTCCCTATGGCATGGCCAAAGCCGTAGCCGATACAGATTCGCAAAACAATCAAGGGGGCTTTGCGTTCGATGGGAGTCGTATCACCGGCTTCTCCAGTCTGCACGACTCAGGCACCGGCGGCCAGCCCTCTCTCGGGAACTTTCCTCTTTTTCCTTATACAACGTGCCAGAATGACGACGTCAATGGCTGCGTCTACCCAAAGAAGGAGCGCAAGACGGCCTATGACCCCGCTTCCGTCAACTCGAGTCCGGGATATTTTGGCTTGACAATGAGCTCTGGGATTCAGGTGGATATGACTACGACTCATCATGTGTCTCTGTTCCGGTTCCGGTTTCCCACCAATGTATCGTCGAGTCCTCTCATCTTGTTGGATCTTTCGGACTTGTCCGACACGCGCCAAGATAATGGGACTATTTCCGTCGATGCCACGACAGGACGCATGACTGGCCATGCACAATTCTTACCAAGCTTTGGAAGTGGCTCTTATGTGCCATACTTCTGTGCTGACTACCAGAGCGCAGCTGAGCTTCGAGACACTGGTATCTTTGTAGATGCGCGGGCTAGTAGTGATGTCAAGAATCTAACAATCTCGCGCAGCATCAATGGCTACCCTTTGCCGGTATGTAGCTTCAGCTACTATTGTGTTCCTTATTGACCAGTTTTAGGGCGGTGCGTTTGTACGCTTCAAGGCAGCCTCTGAAATCACAGTCCAAGCCCGCGTGGGCCTAAGTTTTATCAGTAGTGAGCAGGCTTGTCAAAATGCAGAGACTGAATTGCCCAATTTTGACTTCGATAAGACCCGTGCGGCAGCCGTGGATAAGTGGACAGAGAAGATGGCACCAATTAGGGTATCCAGAAACGGGGTGAACGCATCTACCTTGACCAATTTCTACAGTGGGATCTACAGGACTATGGTCAATCCTCAAGATTACACCGGAGAGAATCCGTTATGGGAAAGTGAGGAGCCATACTTTGACTCTTTCTACTGGTAAGCAAGTCTTTTTAGCATTGGTTTCTTTTCTAACGTGTGCAGCCTTTGGGATTCTTTTCGATCTCAGCTTCCATTCCTGACAATATTTGACCCTGCATCGTTGACTCGGATGGTTCGTTCCCTGATTGATACGCAACGGCATCTTGGATGGCTACCTGACTGTCGCATGTCACTCTGCAAAGGTATGTACTCATGGAATGAGGCGCAATCGGTGCTAATTGAAGTGCAGGCTACACGCAGGGAGGCTCCAATGCAGACGTTGTGCTTGCCGATGCATACGTCAAGAACATTAGCAACGGGATTGACTGGGAAGCCGGGTATGCAGCGGTGCAGAAAGATGCGGAAGAAGAGCCGTTTGATTGGTCCAACGAAGGCCGGGGAGGATTACAGAGCTGGAAGGCACTGAACTACATCCCCGTGGAGGACTTTGACTACATTGGCTTCGGAACCCTGACAAGAAGTATATCCCGCACGCTAGAATACGCCTACAATGACTTCACCATCGCACAAATGGCACGAGAGATGGGCAAGGCGAGCGATGCGGAAAAGTACGAAAGGACTGCAAGATATTGGCGGAATCTCTTCCGTGCAGATCAGACCTCATTTCGCAATGGCACGGATACTGGATTCAAGGGCTTCTTCCAGCCGAAATACTTGAATGGCACATGGGGATACCAGGTTCGTATACCTACAACACGCCATCATGACACAATCGCCAGTAGCCTTTCAATATGACAGACTAATACCTGGCTTAGGACCCATTAACATGTTCTAACATCGACACAAGCGGCCGATCCTGCTCCCTGCAGAACAACGCCGCGGAGACCTTTGAATCCAGCATCTGGGAGTATCAATTGTTAGTCAAACTCTCGCTTTTGCATATTTGCCTCAACGGATCCACAAGCACTAACACGAACCACGACTCAGCTTCGTCCCCCACGACATGTCCACCCTCATCACCCTCCTCGGCGGTCCCGACGCCTTCACCCGCCGCCTCGACTACCTCCACGACCGCGGCATCACCTACATCGGCAACGAACCCGCCTTCCTGACCGTCTTCCAGTACCACTATGCCGGCCGGCCGGGTAAATCCACTGCGCGCGCCCACACCTACATCCCGGCCTTCTTCAACCCGACACCCACGGGCCTGCCGGGCAACGACGACTCGGGCGCCATGGGATCGTTCGTGGCCATGACGATGATGGGCCTGTTCCCCAACCCTGGCCAGAACGTGTATCTGATCACGGCCCCGTTCTTTGAGAGCGTCAACATCACCTCCCCGCTCACGAGCAAGACGGCCCGCGTGCGCACGGTGGGCTTCGATCCGAGCTACCAGGCGGTATACATCCAGTCGGCGACGCTGGATGGACAGCCGTACACGAAAAGCTACGTGGGACACGATTTCTTCACCGAGGGGAGGGATCTGGTTCTCTGGCTGGGGAGGAATGAGAGTTCTTGGGGTCAGGGCGTTGGGGATCTGCCGCCTTCTCTGGGGACGGAGGGGGATGCGACGTTGAACTTTAGGTAGTAAGGGGCTCTTGCTCTCTCCGTGTGCGTGTAGGCGGCAAAGGGTACAGTAAATAGATACAGTGTACCGGATGTAGGTCTTTAGTTTTGGGAAGTGTATGGTGGCATAAAGAAAGCATGTGAGTCAATAATAGTATAGTTAACCAGACCCGACTGGATCAACTGCGGGAGAAAGAATTGGATCTGCTGCTACTACTATTACTACTAATACTCCCGAACTGGATTGCTGTGGAAACCAGGAAATCTCTCCTTTCTGCTTTAGAGCTAATCATAATTTCAGCTTGATAAGTACCCTAGTGGGATTACAGGTTAGTCTTGAATTCATACATTCAATTAATTCTGAGTGAATCGCGATTACTCAATATGTTGGATTCCAAAGAAGTAATTATTTGCTATTTCAATTAGCTTTTTATCTATAGAACGCACGGCTCAACTAAACTCTATATAATGACGCTTTCAAATGTTGACTCCACTAGTTCAAGGGTGTAAATGTATGGCTCATAGCACACTCTGCTCGTATCTAAGATCATTCAATGAGTAAGCTAATACAATATAACCGAGTTGCATCGATCAGCAGAGAGAGCCGATATGAACCCCTTGAAATACAGCCGAGATAGATGGAATCCATCTCATAAGAATATTTGCAGAAGCAACCCACGAAGACACAATCCCGAATGCTTGCACTGGGTGCAAAATTCCTTCCCGGAGGCCAGAAAAGTTCATCAATCTGCCCACGAGGGCAAGTCCTGACCGACTAACCCAAGCTCTATCGCAGGTCTTGCACTGGTTCGATCTTGCTTGTTGCGATTCTCTTCGTCATCTCGTACTTCAACATCCCTCTATCCATCAGCAAGCCTCACTCACTTATGACGGGGATGATGTCTCATGAGCATGGACTTCTGGAGCATCGGTCATCTAGACGAGGTAGGAGCCAGCCGCAATGGCTATGATGAGGCCAGCGATGAGTCTGAGGAATCGAGTTGGCTGCATCGGGGTAGATTCCGATGTTATGTCCCGTAAGCCGGGCCCTTGCATGTTCCGATGGGTGTTGCATTTGGGGCGGTCGGGAGCATTCTCATTGCCCTCTGCTTTCTCCTCGGCATAGGCGGGGAAGAATGCGTTCGTACCTATCCCGCTCAGCTTATCTCCGAGCACGTTGATCATGTGGCCTTTCTCTATGGCACGTCGATATGTATTGCTCGTCGCTGGTTCAGACGATGGGAAGAGTTAGTTCTCGGGAACTCGCGGTGGGTTAGTAAGTGGTGACTGACATATAGCGAACAAGGATAAACGAGCAGGAGGAGGATAGGGCACAGTCATCGTCGAATCTGCCGACTGTTCCGGTGGTAGATAAATACTGAGACAGACATACATAGGGTTATAACTTGCACAATCGCTACTGGGGAAGATAAATCACCGGTCCGCGAGATATAGATAGTAACTACCAACCAAGGCAGGCTGGAGCTGGTTAGGTAGTATGCAATGGACTGCGCCACCAAGATTACCAGGGTTTAAATCCTTTGGTGAGGGGAAGGCGTATTAATACTGTTTGTAAATACCAGTTGATTGCAATACAATACAATACTGTACTGTATTGTACAATATGTCACTGAACGGAAAAACAAGTATTCTCTCCGGCCGCCCTTGTTGCTCGAGAGTCACTTAGCTTCGCTAAATGAATCTCTCATCCGAGAAAGCATTGGGAATTGTACCCTACATCCAACTGTGTGCTTGGGCGCAGAACTCAGACCGGTCAATCACCAAAAGATGAATTTCCACCCCCCAATATTCGACATTTCAGCAGAAGCGCTGCAACAGCAAGCCCAAGACCTGGTCAGGTCCACTCAGGAAGCGACGGCTCGTCTGATCAACTCCGGCATCAATAGCGAGACCGCCGACTTTGAGTCAGTCATCTTACCGTTGGCTCAAATCGACAATGAGATCAAGGCACGGGTCCAATATTTGGCTCTATTCCAGGCCGTCTCTCCCAGCGCCGACCTCAGAAAGGCATCCTCGGCCGCGATCACCCTCGTAGATCAAACTTATCTGAGTCTCTTTCGGAACGAGAGCCTCTTCGACTTGGTGAACCGCGTACGGCAGAATCCCTCGTCGCGGGCCAGAGACGAAGAGGACACCCGGCTTCTTGACAAGTTTCACTGGATGTTCGTGGAAAATGGAATGCATCTGACCGGCAGTAGCCGGGAGAGGTTTGTCTGGATCTCGCGTCGCTTGATTGAGCTTCGCGTTCAATTCATGGAAACCCTCGGCCAAGATCCGGGCTGCCTGAAGGCGAGCGCGCAGAGTCTCGGTGGCGTGCCGCTGGATCGACTGACAGTCGGAGGGGGTGCGGATGGCGGGGAGGGTTTGTATCACATCCCTCTTACTCGGCCGAACATCAACTTCATCCTGTCAGAGTGCCGGGTTCCGGAAACGCGCCGCGAGGTATACTTGCGTAGCAACTCCAAGTATCAGGCCAATGTGGGTATATTTCGCGA
The DNA here is from genome assembly GCA_003184685.1 of Aspergillus indologenus CBS 114.80. Classification (NCBI taxonomy): domain Eukaryota; kingdom Fungi; phylum Ascomycota; class Eurotiomycetes; order Eurotiales; family Aspergillaceae; genus Aspergillus; species Aspergillus indologenus. Next base: position 13,016 of record KZ825555.1, read on the forward strand.
AATCATTATCCTACGGGACGAAGCCTCTCGCCTGTTGGGGTTCCCTTCCTTTGCAGCCCGAAGGCTAACGCAGCAGATGCTGGGATCTCCCGACCGCGTGGACGAGTTCTTGCAGCACCTCTATAGCGCTCTGAAGCCGCAGGCAGAGGCCGAGATCAGGACACTCCAGGAGCTCGCCGATACCCAGGACCCCATCCATCTTTGGGATTTCGACTTTTACCATGCCAGGATGCTGCAGGAGCAGAATAACGTGAACCACCAATCCATCTCCGAATGGTTCCCTGCCAGAGTTACGGTTCAGCGCATGCTCGGATTATATGGGGAACTCTTTGGCCTGCAATTCGAGAAAATCGATGTGTCGGGAAGCGCTCATACTTGGCATCCAGACGTAGACCTGTTCTCCGTCTGGGAGGAGGCAAAGTCCGCTCTGATCGGATATCTCTACATCGACATCTTTCCGCGCGCCGGAAAATACAGCCATGCAGCCAACTTTAACATTCATCCTGTATGTTCGGAATGGTCTACATCTAGGCACCGCCTCGTACTTGGCTTCTAACTTCATGCGAAGAGCTTTCTCGACACCAACGGGAACCGAGCGCCAGTCGTGACAGCTCTTGTCTGTAATGTGTCTCAAACCCAGCCAGCGCTCATGAGGCACAATGAAATCATTAGTGTCTTCCACGAGCTGGGACACGGTCGGTATTATCACACACCTTCTCCGCGCGAGTAAAGAGCTGATGAAGCTGTCCATGCAAGGTATTCATGATCTGGTGGGCAAATCGAGATACGCGATGTTCCACGGACATCGGACATTGGCCGACTTCACCGAGGCGCCCAGCCAGTTGCTGGAATACTGGTGTTGGATTCCCGAGTGTCTCGCAAAACTGAGCTGCCACTACTCATATGTCTCCGACGGGTATTACCAGCACTGGTTAGGCAGTCGGGAAAGAATGGATGTTACACGGCCTCCCAAGGAGATCCCCCAGTCACTGACCCAAGATCTTGGTGCCACGAAGCAGCTCAATCAGGGGATACTTACCCTTCGACAAGTTGCATTCAGCAAGTTCGACATGCAGATTCATCACCCGGTATCGCATCCCGATGTCGAGACAATGGACATCGCGGATCTCTACAATCGACTGCTGGCACATACAACCGGTCTCCATGGACCTGAGAATGGTCATGCGTGGGGGCACGGCTTTGCGACTACCTCACACTATGTGTGGGGCCAGGAGGCGAGCTACTACTCATACCTTTAGTATGTTACGTCGCATACCCCCTGATCGAACTGGGTCCCAAGCGCTGACATGGAGAGGAAGTACTCGTACAATAGCAGCCGACATCTGGTCATCCTGCTTCAAGGCTGCTCCGATGAGTCGAGAGGCAGGTATGAACTATCGACGGCAGATTTTGAATCACGGTGGTAGCAGGGATGAGCATAAAGCGGTGCAGGGCCTTTTGGGAAGGGCTTCTACTGCGGATGTATATTTGCAGGACCTTGGGTGCAAGCTCCCCACCGTTTCTACGGGGGGGTAAGTGTCCAAATTGCGGGGAATGATGACATATTTGTAGTGACAACAAGTCCCAGCGTGCTCTGTGGCTGGTCAGGGGCGCGAATTTGTCCTAGGCCGCGTGTGTAGATAACAGTCACCGACTGGGTCCTAGGTAGCTTTCAGAAGATCACCATCTTCTATGCATCCTGACCCCTGGCTTCCTCTTTGGGTGTAGAACCTTGTGACCTAGATGAGATTGCAACAGGCGTGAAGAACATAGTATCAAGAGCTAGACAAAGCTTGATCGGCTACCGATGGACGGGCATTCCGGCTCTAGGCCCCATCCAAGCCGGAATACAGGTGCACGCCCCATTCTGTACTGGGGTTATTGAAGCGTTGTTTCTCATCGATTCTCTGGAGGTTTACCATATCCTCTCGGGTCAAGTGAACCGATTGAGCGTGAAAGTTCTCCGCCACCCTGGCAACGTGCTCGCTCTTGGGGATCACAACCACCCCCCGATGCATATTCCAGGCCAACGCCAGCTGTGCGACAGTCAAGCCTTTCCCCTTCGCATACCGCACAAGCGAATCATCCTCTAACAGCGGGGTGTGCGAGGAGTTGTAGATTTGGTTCATGTTGCCCAGGGGCGAGAAGGCGATTACCCGCAGCCCCCGCTCCAGGTTCCACTTCACAAACTCGGTCTGCTGCAGGTACAGGTGACATTCGAACTCATGCACGGTGGGTGGGATGGCAGCATGGAGAAGGATCTGCTCGGCCTGCGCTTGGTTGAAGTTGGAGATTCCAATCTGTCGGACCAGGCCCTCCCGGACCAGGTCTTCCATCGCGGCCCATGTTTGCCGCAGACTCGTGTGAGGATCAATGACGGTATTGTAGATGCTTCCTGGCTCGAAGGCGATAGGCCAATGCATGAGGTATAGGTCCAGATAGTCCAGTCCAAGGTCACGAAGGGTTTGCTTCAGCGCCGGCCGGACTTCAGAGGGCCGATGGGCATTGTTCCAGAGTTTGCCGGTCACCCACAGGGAGGACCTGGGGACCTGGGCCGCGGCGATTCCCTCGCCGACTTCCTTTTCGTTTCCTGTGGATTCTACCATCAGTCCCAAAGGCCAAAGCGTGTGACAAAGAGATGGTTGTATTTTTTTTTTCTTCGGCCAATCGCCCGTGCCTCGCACATACCGTAGATCAGGGCAGCGTCAAGATGCCGGTATCCATTCTCCAGCGCGAATTGAACAACCTCGGCGGTCTGTAAGGGACTGGTTCAGCCACAAGAGTCCCAAATAGGACCTCATACAGAGGCCTCGCTGGGTCAAGACACCAGTGCCATATTACTCACCTTGGACTTCGGGATCTGCCACGTGCCCAATCCCAGAGGCGGAATGTAATACAGTGACCGGACCACATCTCTCTCGCCAAAGTGCTCCCAAGCTGTGATGGGATCAACAGGTCTGTATTGTTGTAACAAGAAGGTGACAAAGGAAACGAGTGTGAGGGCAGTGAGCCCAGTGATCACCCCGCGTTGGGTCAGAGAGTGAAGTGCAAGAACCATCGGTATGTCTCACGACGTGAATCTTTCAAATAAGCCACACACACACACACACACACACGCAGAGAGAGAGAGAGAGAGAGAGAGAGAGAGAGAGAGAGAGAGAGAGCATGAATGTGGGAAAAGTGTGTGCAATCTAGTGGGGGGTGGGGGTCTGGGGGGCTTTTTGTAGTTTTACCCCCACCCGCCCTGGACATTTTGGCCTGATAGCATGCATATCATCTAATCATCTATTACCATCTCTCAGTGTCCGGCATCGGTATACTCTGTTACTGCGCAAGGGCATTGAACATCGGAACTACCAGTTACTTTTGATTACACCCCACGTTTTTATTGCGTTGCGCAAAGATCAGTCTACATCACCAATCCGAAGTACTAAAAGTACTGGGGTGGCCAGAAGTTCATCGCAACCTTCTTCCCTTCCCCGACAGGCAAAGACGCATGTAGAGTGCGCGGATCGCCCGTCCCGTTCGCATGCAAATTCACCCAAAAGACCGCATTGCCACGCCAAGGTCTTACCAACAGACCCTCACCCTCGCCATCCCCCCTGGCAACCTCACGATCTACCCAGAACCGCAACCCTTTCCCCTTTCCGTCCGGGCTCACGGTAGTGGTAGTATCGTTCATGGCGCGGACGAAGGGGAAGTAAGTTTCCCCCCCGGTGCAGCCGTCCTCCAGATAGGCCAGAATCGTCGTCCGCCGATTGTAGAGCCGGCCGCTCCGATTCTGAGGCTCCTGCCACCAGTCATAGTGCAGGTTCACCTTCTGCTCGGGCTCATAGCGGACCAGCTGCGGATTGCCGTAGTCACCCAGCGCCCGCTGCGCTCCGCCGTGGAAATCCAGAGCCCGCCGCCCGATGCACGCCATGATTGGGTCGGATTTGTCGAGGTAGGCGGAGTAGGAGGTTCGGCCCTCGTCCGGCACCGCTCGGTCGGAAAGCGAGTTGCCTTGGTAGGTCAACATGCGTTGATACTGGGATTCTCTATCTCCTCTCCGGGGGAGAAGAGAGGCCCTGCGGCGTTAGCCAGGTCTTTCCTTTTTCCCTCCGATGCTCTTTCTCTCTTGCACAAGTCGTCGTTATCAACCTTACCCCTTCTTAAGTAACCAGTTGATTTCCGCTTCCGACAGGAAATCGTTCACGTAAACCATAAGAGGGTCATGGGAGACAATCTCCACACTGTACCGATGATCGGGACATTTGGCTTGAATCCCCTCGGTGGCTGTCGGGAAAGAGACCAATGGCAAGGTGCAAAGAGGTAGCAGGTAGTAGAGCAGGGGCACAGCGGCTAGACTCAGCAGCACCGAGATATGGCCCGAGGTAAGAAGGGCTTTGGGTGATCTCGACATTGCAGAAGGCCACGACGGATGACTCGGGAGATTCGAGTCTCGAAACTATTGGGGGACATGATCGGGAGAATTTTTAATATATGTACATAGATAGCGTTCCCATCCTCAACGAAGTAAATTATCCCGGGCCAGGTAGTTGTATTACCATGCTGTATCATGATACACATCACATACGGGTATGATTACCCACTCTTTTGGTGGGTCTCCACTAAGGCCGCAGTGATAACGCTAAGCTAAGAGAATGATCTCAGCGAGCTTTCAGGTAAGCTGCAGTCAAGGTTCAGGAATCTGACAGAAGGTGCTAATTGATGCAATGTAACGTCGGCCATAGCCTTCATTTCAGAGGACCCGCTCTCCGGTCTTGGACATGTGTTTTTGTGCAAGGGACGAAACGTTCGCCATGGACAGGGCTGGAGAGCACAGCGTTGGAACTAGACAAAACCACACACACACTCACTCATACTGAAACTTCGACATATCGACTGGTGCCATCGATAAGCTGAGTGTTGCCCGTCAAACATCTTCAACATGGTAGGTAACATTGCTGCTCCAACCGAACCTCAGCTGGCTTGACACTGACCCAAGTGACCAGGGGTCTTTGATGCAGTATGCGATTATCCCGTTGGCCGCGGTGACAGCACCCTTTCATTCCATCTGGCAGAGCTGGACCGGTTTTAACGATGCTGCGGCCAACCTCATGACGTGCGATTACATGAACTACACGACCGAGATCGTCTCTCTCGACCCCTTGGCAATATACATCAATGACCTCTTGTCGAAGCCAGAGGCCGACTATCTTCTCGATCTCGCGTAGGTCACCCTGAATCAGGCAGATCTGCAAAGTCTCTGGTTAACTTCATTCCCCCTTCCTGCCAGGAAATCCCAAGACTCTTTCGTCCACCACGAGGACAAATACCCAGAGCACATGACCGAAAGCGCCCGCCGGATTGCCAGCTCCTGCCATCTGCCAGCGGACGACCCAGTGGTGCAGTGCTTTCTAGCGAGGGCGCTGGACTTTGTGGGATTCATCAACCACGATGGGTTCGAGTCTCTTCAGGTAGTCAAGTATCTTCCCGGCGAGCGCCACGATCCTCATCACGACTGGTTCGCGACGCCGGCGAGAGTCGCCCCCGGCAAGGTCTGTAACCGTGCTGCCAGCTTTTTTGTTTACCTTGGCGAGGAGCCCACTGGAGGCGAAACGTGTTTTCATCATCTCAACCCGGCCCCGCCGGATGCGGACGCGACCAAGTTTAGCAATATCAACAGTGATGATGGCTTGGGACTTGCGGTGAAGCCGATCGTGGGCAATGGAATGTTTTGGATGAACCTCCATGCTAACAACTCCGGGGACGAGCGGGTGAGACACTCTGCGCTGCCTGTGAGGTCAGGGGTCAAGTACGGCATGAATGTGCTGCTGAAACGCTGTTTTGCGGGGTAGACCACTTATTCTTGGTGAAGAGGGTCGAAGTTCGTAGGCGGAGAGATGGAAGTATACGATATACACTGGCACAGTGAAATGTCAACCTTTCTGTGGAGCCTTGATTGACATCTTTTGATTTGGGGAAACCGGGAACTGAAACTATCTAAAGCCGTCTATATGTCTATAAAATGGAAGTGCTTCTCACTCGAATCAGGTCCTCCCGGCGAATCCACATGTCCCCCAATTTTCCATCATTCTTTTCAGTTGAACAGCGAGACCCAGTGCCTAACACTCCAGCGGCCGGTTGAAAAGTTGCAAGGCTACTTTGATAGACAATGTCATTAAGATTCCACTTCCCATCGCGGTACGTCTGGCTGGTCCTGTCCACCTGCGCCGGGATGTGCGGCTGGTTTCTGTTCGGCACTCCCACCCCCGCCAGCAGCGCCAGATCCATGACCACACGATTGAAGCGATACGGCTGGCCATGTCCGGTTCAGGCTACCGGGTCTACGGCGGTAGTCTTCCGTTGCCATGCCCCAGATCGAGCCACGTACGCCATCAAGCGGTTTCGAAAGCCAGCCCCAGGGATCTCGGCGACAGCCTACACCGACAGCGTCCAGCACGAGGTCCGATTGGTGGGCCAGATTCCTCCCCATCCACGGATTCTGGAGATTGTCGACTTCTTCGCCGAAGATGGCAGGTGGTATGTGGTGATGCCTTTCGTCTCCAACAACAGCCTGTATGACCATACGCTGGGAGATGCCGCGCGTCTCCTCTCGGCCGATGAAGTCGATTGCGTCTTCTATCAGCTCGTGACCGGCGTCGCATTTCTCCACCAACAGCGAGTGGCTCACCTCGACCTCAAACTCAACAACATCCTGGTCACTGAGGAGGGAGAGGTCAAGATCATCGACTTTGGACAAGCGCGGATGGTTGATAGTGGATCTCCGCGGGGGGGCAGAGTTACCGGTGGGTTTTCAATTTCAAATGTTATGTTATGTTATGTTATGTTACTGTTACGAGTTGCGTACCGTCGTACGGGTAACAGGAGACTGTATCAGTAGTACAGTACAGTACACCATTACTGTACCCCCCGAGGATGGATCTCTAACAACTCCACTATGAATAAATATAGGTCGGCTCGGAACGGCCCCCAACGTGCCGTGGGAGGCTTATCACGAACAAGACTACGACCCCTTTGCGGCCGACGCCTGGGCCGTGGGTCTCATCTACTGTCAAGCCATTCTGCCCAATGCACCCTGGCACCTCGGAGATCGGGGAGATGTCGAGAGTCAATTCGCCATTTTCAGACCCCATGACACACCACCAACATCACCGATGGATCAGGGGCGCGTTACGGCGACGGTGGGGATGATCCTCCGCCACCTCCCCCTCCACGCCCGTCCTCTTATCAGCCAGCTATTAGATATCGATCCTGCCAACCGGGCGACAGCAATCGAGCGCGCTCCTTCCGATTTGTGGTTTCAAAATCTCCGCGGGCGTTGCTTCACCCCACCCACACCAAGAATGGCATTGGACGCCTTTGGAGGCCGATAGTCGACAACGGCGCGAGAGGGGTCAGATTGGAGTTGGCCTGGCGAAATTCCCGAGTCCTCCGCGCTCTTTTTTTTCCCCGTTTTGGTAGAAAATATAGAGAGGTAAGGGATAGTTATAGGGTCCGAGCGTCAATTTCCTTTCGACTAGTTAGTGACTCGATGACTATCAACCAAGCCTCATGAAAATTCAGGGTCACGTAACAAGCGTCCTCGCTTGTAAAGTGGAGAGAACGTAAGAAAACAACTCGGGCCCCTTGCCCAACTTTAGGGTTATCCTACATCCTATATACTAGTAAGTATATACTCACCCGGAAATTCTGCAACCTTCGGAGATGCGCCACACCCTCTCTCCCAGCACCTGTAGCCTCCCTCTTAACTCGCAGGCTTAGCTTAGTTGACTTGGCTCCTCCGCGACCAAGTCCTCCTCGCCACGATCCTCCCTCGACTCATACGGCCCTAAGATGGGCGAGCCCCGGTAGTGCTTGGTCCACAGATTCATCCCGTACTTCACCCCCTGGTGCACCGGCAACCCCGCATGGAACGTCCGGTCATCCCCGGTCCCGTTCCCAGGATGCAGATTCACCCAGAACAGCGCGCTCCCCTTGGTGGGTTTGACCACCAGCCCCTGCCGATTGGCGGGGATCGCATACTTCCGACCATCGGCCGCGGACGGCGTGGTCGTCTGCACGAGCGGGAAATACGTCTCCCCGCCGGTGGCGTTGCCCCCGAGGTAGGTGAAAAAGCTGCCTAGCCGGTTGTACTCGCGGCCGGCGTCGCCCGGGGAGGTGCTCAGCTTTGGCCGATATAGCCAGTCGCTGTGCAGATTGTACTCCTGACCGGGGTAGTAGCGGACCACCTGCAGACGTTCGTAGGCTTCGTGCTCCAGAAAGCCGAGGAACTTGAGCGCGCGACGTCCGATGCAGTCGAGAATCGGATCCTCATAGGGCAGAAAGGCGGTGGAGGAAGATCGGTAGGGTTTATCGACTGTGCGCACTTGGTCGTCGTCGAAGAGTTGCGAGTCTTGAAAGAGCGGTTCTCTAGCATTGGAGAAGGGGTTCAAGAGCGGGAAAGCGCTCCCCGCCCCCTCCCACCCTCGTGTAAGTGTGGGGCTTTAGATAGACAAGGCGATAGTAGGGTATGAAGGAACATTGTGCTTGCTTGGGCGTTTTTCTTTTTTTTTTCGGGTCTTTTTTTTGGGGGGGAGGGGGAGGGGGGATGTGGGAACTTGGTTTCCCTCTTGGGCATGGGATGACTTACCCGAGACTCTTGACGTATTCTATCTCGCCGTCGTTGACAAAGTTTTCGATGTGCATAATGAGGGGGTCCACGGAGAGGATCTCAGTGCGGTAGCGCTGGTCGATGCATGTTGGCAATGCCGTTCTGTCCTCCATCTGCGTAACTTTGTTGCCAAAGGCTACGAGTAGAGGCACTGCTGCGATAAGAAGCGCTCGGTTCAAGAGGCCCTGCTGAATGAGTACCTAGATTTCATGCTAAATGAGGCCCCGGCACTGGGGTACTTACCATCTTGAGATCTAAGTTGTATCGATGTATGACGGGAGATTAATGGATGAGAAATGAAAGAGAAAGGGTGACCTAGCTGCGCAACAGGGCAAGCAAATTCGCAAAAGTGTGGACGATGCTGAGCAGTCGGACGAACGAGCAGTGTTGTGCTGGTGAAGAAATAGGATGGGAGGAGTAGCACGCCCCCAAGAATGCCAGCAGATTATTCCCAGAATAGTCTTAGCAGACTAGTTCACGAGCCGAAGCTTGCGCCGTCTTGTACAGTACAGTACTGTCCTTGGGTTGTTTATCTTTTCCTCATGATACCATTAATGACTGCGGGCATCAGCTTGCTGCTCTCAAGCACAGATACGGGGATTGTGGCCTGTGTCTAGGCCATACTGATAAGTGATGATGCAATCAAAGTCTCCGCTGAGGGCTATCTGCTATGCGTCTGGTCGTCTGTACGCTTTGATTGTTCCATAATGATGACCAGGGTTGCGATCCATGGCCAGCTGGACTGCGCGTCAGTACGGACCTCGACATGATATTGGAGGTATAGGGTTACATCGGGACACGGGGTATGCGTCCTGCCATGGAATGTCAATGGGATCCAATTCTCCGAGTATCTTGAGGATGGCTGAGTTCGAGATGATCCACAGACTCTCAGCTTCGCGACCAATTCTGCCGAGATTCGACCTCCTGAGAGGACATAAAAGCCCACTCTGTACGCCTCATTCTTCCCTCAGTTCAACCTCAGTTCCGCTTTTCATCCGCTGAAATCAAAATCCTCACTGTCCCCGTTTGCCAAACGTACTACCTTCTTGTCAATATGAAGCTCACCACCATTCTCTTCGCCGTCACCACTTTCCTTGGCGCTGCCCACGCCGTCGGTGTCGCCAATGCTGTTCCAGCTCCTCAGCCCGAGGTCATTGATATCGCTGACATGAAGCTTCGTGTCCGCGGAAGCAGCCCCCGTGAGTACCAGTCCCCTCTTCTCGTCGAAGATGTAGAGATGATAGACGAGTTCCGATAACTAATCGTCCTACCATAGCGCCTCCGTCCCCCGCCAAGAGAGAGTACGAGACCCGTGAGGAAGCCTAAGTCCGATTCTCATTTACCAAGTCGAGAGGCAAGAGCTATGCCGAAGACGAAGGTCACCGGGGTTTTCAGGGTGGTGAAGGGCCATAGTCGAGGAGGACTCTTGATTACAATGATGAGAACCCAGTGTCATGGTAAAGGCTTCTTTGTTTTCCTTTGAGAGCCTCGATATTCAGTCTTTTCTGCCGAGAAGGGGTTTTCTTTTTCACCTTAGTGTAAAGGATGTGGATGTCCTGCGTGGCAACTTAACTTGAAGGATTGAACGAGAAATGCAACATGTGGGTTTGTCACGTCACGTAATTTACATTAGCTCCGTTAGGTACTACAGTATTACCCCCTTACTGTAGTATCTACTAGGTAGTTACCTAACTTACCTATAGTTAGGCGAGGTGGCCGTCTTATAAGCCCCCAGCGTCAGCCGCCCTTGTGAGTAAGAGAAACAATCCTATGATGGCGGTTCGCATACTTCGGCGGCTGTGGGTGAGCACCCTCTTGACGGTGCTTGCTCTACTCATTACTGTCTTCTTCTTTCTGTCCGACGGCCAGGTGTTTTCCGTGCCGCGGCTGACATTCGGCACCTCACCTACTTTGACACCAACGGGAACCCTAAGCGCATTGCCAATTGCAGCTCCGCGCCCTAACCCGTGGAAAGACCTTTCCGAGCAGGAGGTGATAGACGTCTTGAGATATGTTCATACTGTACCACTCTCACTCAACCTCACCCCGGCGGTGAATGCGACCCTCCGGGACAATTTTGTGCAGGGGATCCAACTGGCTCGACCGCCCAAAACATCAGCCCAGGCGTTCGTCCAGGGCACGACGCAGCAGCCTCCGCCTCGCCATGCTCGAGTTGCAATTCACCATGGCAGTTCGGACGAGGTCTACTGGGATGAGTATCTCATTGGGCCCTTGCCAGTGGGGCAGTCAACGACCCTCCAGCCGGCGCAGTATCCCCATCGCCACGATCTGGACCACGCGCGCAATCTCGTCCCGGACGCACTATCGTTCAAGCAATGGCCATACTCGGTCGCCCGTGAAGTCGCAGACATCACGCAGGATCTCCTGGGGAGCACCATCAATGACGGCCGCCGGCAGCTTGATCCGGACGACGACGGACTCGAGCTTAGTTTCCGCGATCCGTGGGTGGAGGAGGGGCATATATTGCGCTGGTGTAGCTTCCAGCGCGCGGGGACCCGGGCTGAGGCCGGCACCCTTCTCCCCCAAGGCTTGTATGTGATGCTAGACACCACCACTCGTAACCCCGACAACTGGAAGGTGCTGCATTGGTACTACAATGGCCGCCTCTACAACTCAACGGACGAGTTCCGCGCTGCATGGCGATCCCCGGCGTTCGAGAGGCTACGGCCGAATCAGGATGGGGCGTGGACCACCATTGAGGACTTTTCGAATCAGGAGCCCGGGCGCGAGAAACCCAGCCCGGTGATGGTCCAGCCAGAAGGTCCCCGCTATCGCATCGATCGCAAACAACAGTACGTGTCATGGATGGGCTTCACATTCTATTGGGCTTTTGCCCAGGCCACGGGTATCACCCTGTTCGATGTGCGGTTCCGGGGAGAGCCCATCCTGTACGAGCTCGGGCTGCAAGAGGCCATAGCCCAGTATGCCGGCAGTGACCCGATGCAAGGAGCGGTGGCCTATCTCGACAGCTTCTTCGGCATGGGCCGTGCGATGTTTGAGCTCGTGCCCGGTAAGCCTGCGGCTCCCCCGTCCGACGACGACGACGACGACCTTGTCGGTGGTAAAAGCTTGCTAATGTCTCTAGTTTAGGCTATGACTGCCCCACGTACGCTGACTTCTTGGACACAATGATCTACGATGCTGAGCGATCGCAGCGGAGGCGCAACACGATCTGTCTCTTTGAGTACACGGCCGACTATCCCCTCCAACGCCACACCACCTCCTTCTACGTGACGGTGTCGCGCAACAACTACTTGGTCCTACGGACCACCGCCGTGGTTGGCAACTACGATTATACGGTCGACTACGTCTTCTACTTGGACGGCACCATTGAGGTGAAGGTCCGCGCCAGCGGGTACATTCAGGGCGCCTACTATCACACGGGAGAGAGCGAGAGGTATGGCTACCGCGTCCATGACCAATTCGCCACGAGCATGCACGACCATGTCATCAACTTCAAGGCGGATATGGATGTTCTAGGTTCGAACAATACGTTGATGAAGGTGACCGTGGAGCCTCAGGATCGGGGTTTCCCGTGGACCGAAGGCGAGATGCGCCACACCATGAGCTTGAACCGGACCCCTGTCGATACGGAGTGTGGACTCAACTGGACAACCAATTCGCAGAGCATGTACGTCGTGCTCGACACCCAGTCGAGGAATGCTTGGGGTGAGATGCGCGGCTACCGGATCATGCCGGGGTCCGGCATTGGCACTCCGGCGCACTTGACGTTCAATGGGTCCAAGAGTCTTGGAAAAGCGGCATCCTGGGCGTTAAGCGATCTCTGGGTCACGAAGCAGAAGGATGACGAGGAGCGCAGTGCGAGTCCCCGGAATGCGTTCAACACGGATAGACCGATGGTCGATTTCAGCCAGTATCTGAATGGCGAACATATCGAGCAGCAGGACTTGTGAGTGTCAAAATCCCGTTCCTGTCTCTCCGGTTCTCTCGCCTTTGTCTCATTCTCGTACGCCCCTCGTCCGCTAATATCCCGAACAACATTTGCAGGGTGATCTGGTTCAACCTTGGCAACCACCATGTGCCTCATTCCGGCGACATCCCCAACACCCTGCAACACACCAGCGCCAGCTCCGTCATCTTTTCCCCGTTCAACTTTCATGACAGAGATGCAAGCCGCGCCAGTGCTCAGGGTGTTCGATTGGAGCTGCCAGTTAGCAATCACGGCGATACGCCCTCGGCATCTTACTTCGGGCATCACCGTCTGGAGGGTATGACTTTGCGGCAGGTCAGTCCGGCAGCCATGGCTTTGTGAGCCCGATACGTATCTAGCGTAGTCACTGATCAGCTCCCTCATAGGTCGACCTCGTACCCAATTTGAGCACTTATGGTGCTGTTGAGCACCAGGTCCGCAAGTTCCCATACACCGAAGATATGCTGGCGATGTGAGCGCGTTATTTCGCCAGTGGAAGCAGGTCTGCTGATGTAAGGCCTCATTGCAGCTTCAAACAGCAACTCACATCACTCATCACTGTCTTGTACGGCAGGAATATGTACACTCAGATATCGGGGGCTGGGGGGAGTCATATCACACCACACCACACTCCGAAGTCTGACGAAGTGGCTATATAGACGGCAGTGATAGACTCTTCGTAGTTGGCACAAGAACCCCTTTCGACCCTCTCAGCACCACCCAACCTACAATTGACTTCAAGTCCGACTAACCCCAAGGGCTAACCCAGCGAGAATAAAGCCAAGTATCAATGTCATTGCCCAATTGAAGATAGAAGTAGATTACCATGTTTTCCCTCGAGACCTCGTCTCGACGGGTGCCAATTGAGGTTTCAGATTTAAGGCTTGCTCTATTTCCAAAAAAAAAAAAAAAAAAAAAAAAAAAAAAAAAAAAAAAAAAAAAAGCTCCGTCCCCGTCTCAGAAGCATTCCCACAAGTTCGATTCTCTGAATCTTTCTCTTTTTCCCCACTCCACTGAAATCTAAACAAACTCGACCACTGCCCCGCAGTGAACGAGACACACCCAAGACCCAGCCACCGTTCAATCCTCAGCCCCTCAAGTCCGCTTCAACAACGAGGAAAACGAGTGTGAGGTGTCAAGAACTCCCTCTTGAAATATGCAAAAGCTACCATCCGTGGATGAATTGGTGAACATATTTTACGGAGTAAACCGAACTGTACCTCTCTTCGCAATTGAGGCAGTGTAGCTCTCCTGGCCTAATTTCACCAGGGACTCCTATAACTCGAAGCAAATGCATAGAACGGTTTACTGAAACCCTGACGTTTCACCGCCTACAAGGCAGCAACAAGGGATTTGGCCACTAGAGTCTTGCATGCAATCAAAGATACCACTAATATAGTTTACTTCTTGGGGGTAAAACGGCAACACCTCATTTTCGGCTCAGCACCACCGTCCACGCACCATCACACACCATCATGCACCCTCAGCATACCGATCTCATTCGCAGCCTAAACGAGCTCTACACCTTACTCTACCAACTAGGCGCCTACGAAGAAACCAAGATCCTCCGACCAGAGGGCAGCAGCATAGGAGGTCGACATCCCTCAGGCGCCATCAACCGCGCCGCGGCCCTGGCCGCCGGATTCACCCCGGCCGCGGTCGATCTGATGGACCAGATCCCCTACCTGGACGTCGGGGTGCTGGATTTCCAAATCTGCCCCAATACGTTTGCGATCAACTATCGACACGAGAAGGACTCCGACCAAGGGAGCTTTGAGGCGTGGCGAGCGACCGGGTCCCCGGAGATCGAGTTGCCCGAGAACACGGTGGCCGTGACGCAGGCCGCGGGCGGGGGCAGGACCTGGCTCTATGATGTGGGGACCGGTGTGTTTCCTTCATCCTCTTTTTTGTTGTCTTCCCCGCTGAACTGTATCGTTTCTTTCTTTCTTTCTTTCTTTTTTTTTTTTGTTTCCTACCTCTTCAGTCCGTGATTTTCATGGCCCTGATTTACCTTACTCCAGGACTTATGCGCGACTGGGACTTTGAGAGTGAGGATGACCCCCTTGTAGTGCCGGCCGATCTGCCCTCCAAGGTCCTAGCTCCCTATCTTGAAAAGTACAGGAGTCTGCATTACCTGATCACCCCGACCAAGTTGGATTGTGCGTGGGAGCTGTTCATGGCTGGACATCCGCCCGAGGATTGGGGGCCCTGGGACCGGTTGGATTGGTACATCGACTATGGGGAGTGGAAAGCGACCCGATATATTAGGCAACTCTATCTGCAGCATGGCTGGGAAGTCACTCCCGGGATGTCTCTATCACAGGAGCAGTTTCGACGAGCCGACTTTCTGAGAGCCAGGGACCAGTACTGGGCAGAGGTGGTCGTGCCCCTGGGCCAGGCGACCGAAATGTTTCGAAGACAACGGATGGCAGAGACAATGTGAAGTTCGTCTGGATCACTCCACCAACCAATCCGATTGTCTTGTATAGCTATCACCTAGTGTGCTACGTGGCATGGTATGAGCGTTATGACTGTCACAATATATGTCAATTCTAAAGCATCTAGACTAGTGACCCAGTCACCGGTGGTGGTGGTGATGGTGATGATGGTGAGGGTGAGGGTGATGATCGGTATGTGTCCCGTCTCCATAGGCTGTGCCCTTGTGAGAAGCCGCTGTAGGCTGGCTGATCCCCGGCTGAAGCCCTGGTCTGCTTGCGTGGGTGGAAGTAATGATTATGGAAGATGTCGAACTTGCTGGGGTCGGAGTCAGGACGGCCTCAATGGTCTTCACAGCATCATTGGCCACCGTCGCAAAGCCTTCCTCCGCCTGCTGGTGGGCCAGGATCTCTAACTCTGCCGCACAGTCCGGAGTCGCACATCGCGTCAACCCGAGTTCAGACTCCAATTCCTCAGGTGTGGCCCGACGGGTGGTGTTCCCCTCGTCCACGACCATCATTTGCTCCTGCTCATTCCAGATGAAGTCGCGCTTTCGCCATGTTGGCTGTGACTTACCCACTGTCAACGCGCCTGGGCTGAACTGATACGCCGATGGCCCATTGCCATTATACCAAGCATCATCAGTGAATAGAGCAAAGCCAACATCATTTGTCAACACCGATGGCCGACAAACATTTGCAGTCAGACCGAAGGGATCCCCTCCGGGGGGGCTAACGCTTGCCCAGGTATACCGCATGACACTCAAGGTGATGATGGTGCTGGTGAAGATGGTCTGCTCGTAGGAGGGCCCTACATCGACGATTGGACCTCCCTGGACATTGACAGTCCTTTCCGGAGGAAACTTGCAGAACCCTTTCCAGCCGCCGAGCGAGGTAACTCCCGCCGCTCGGTTCTGATCCTGAGGGAGGAAGCGTATCAAGCCATCCGCGCGGCCCTGCTGGAAGTGATTGGGGGGCCACTCGTCTCTGTCACAAGATACCTTCTTTCGCTTATTCATTCCGTTGACATACGACTTCGCGATGTAAGCCGTCCACTCTTCGTAGCTCTTATGCTGGCTGTTCCACCGGATCGGAAGCCGCCTATAATCCGCGGAAAAAGCAACGTTGGAACAAGTCGCCCAGCTATAGGTGCTTTTCTGCGCAGCCGAGCTATAGTGGTAGCAAGCTTGAGGGAGTTTGTCTCCCCGACACGTAAGGGTGCTGGTCGGGTAGACGGTGGTTGTGACCTGGGCTCTAATTGTCCTGGTTGGCTTAGCTGTGCTTGACGGCTTCGTATAGTGAGAAGTGGTAGCAATGATCTTGTAGTCGGTATAGTAGAGATAATTCTGGACGCTGAGATAAGCGGGGATATCGAGAGCGATTGCCCCCAATGGAAGGCTGCCTAAGCAGCCGGCATCAGTGTACACGGTGCGCTTGCTTAGCCTTTTCGCCGTCCGCGCACGCTTCCTGTCACGATATTCCCGAACACGCAGATCCTCACTGCTGTTGCTCTCATCCATCAAGTAGTCGTGATCCAAGAGATCATTCTGATTGGATTTGATTGCGAGCCCCCCAGCGAGGACCTGATTGCTGGTGCTCGGGCTGCAAGTGAGGGCGATGTCCAATACATTCATGCTGGACGCGCACAATGGGGCATACTTGCCACTTTTGCAGCCGCTTTTCTGGCCCGTTATATGTGAGTTCTTGGTCAGTGTGATCCAGCCTTTGGGGCATTTGCTATTGCATGCTTTGGAGGCGGCGCCAGGGCCCCATTGCAGGTTTTGGACATCTACATTCGCTGCCGCACAAAGAGCTCTCTGAAAGCCTTTGACCCCTCCACCTACAAGACTATTAGATTAGCTTCTTGCAGCATGTGTTTGAGTATGGGTGAGTGTGGGTGTGTATACGGGTCCATTGATGGTATTCAACTCACCATGGCAACCCTCGCCCGTCAGATGGTTCAGATCCGCGTCAAAGACCTTTCCATGCCCCCAGGCAATAGCCCGAAACCCCTTGGGACATGGGCTCTCCGTATCCTTGGGCAGACAGGCTGTCCAGTAAAGGCCGATGGCATATGAATTGGAGGTTGTCACAGCTGACTTCATCTCCACAAACATTGAGGGACTGGTGACATCGCTCAGTGAGTCGATTGAGGTATTGTTCGCGGGCTCATCCAGATCCAAGGCCCAAACCATAGTGCCGCCCAGACACAGTGAGTTTGCATAGTCCAGCTTCAACGCGAATGTTTCCGAGTCGTCATATGAAACCCACTGGTCAGAATCCCACGTCATGTACTTGACACCCGCAGTCGTATCTAAGGTGGGAGTCAGATCGTACTTGGAGATTACGCCTCGAATCTCTGCATCCGATAATATACCAGATGTACCGGTACAACTACCTGGCTCACCGCCGCCGGAGAATGGACAGCCGGGAGCAGTGCAGCTTGAATCAGACAAGGTGAACGAACGACCGTAGAACCCAAGCCCGAGGACTACCTTGCTCGAATCGATATTGTTTCGCCAGAGAAGATCGAGGGCGTCGCCGATTTCGGTGAGATTAGTGTGCGCTTGAACAACAGCTTGTGTGTATCTGGAGATTTCAGTATGAGTTGATTGTGGTATGCATGGAGGGGTTTGTTTTATCAACTCACGGACTGTCACCATCCCAGGTACCGTGTATGTCGTATGCTACAAGAGGTTGAATCAGCCGAGATGCTCGGAGACTCGGAAAGCATGACTTACACATGAGGTCAAACCAGTCTACGTATTGTTGCATGCTTGCAATATCAAAGTGCTGCATATACCAATATGAGGATGGCAGTGTTACCGTGATCCCATACTTTGTTCCTAGGGCAGACCGAAGCTCCCGAAGAAAAGTCACATAATTGGCAAAGTCCGCGGTGGACCCTCCGCGGTCGGATGCAACAGGGTATTCCCAGTCGATGTCGACGCCATCAAAAGCATAGGTCTTCATGAAACGCTGCAAAGACGCGATAAATGCGGCCCGATTTGTGGCAGTAGATGCCATCTCAGAGAATATTGCGCCGCCCGCAGCCCACCCGCCCACGGAGATGAAAACCTTCAGTGCTGGGTTGGAGGACTTCAGATCGGTGAATTCTGGGTAGAGCTTGGTGTCGAAATCATTCATCTGGGCGATCTGATAGGTGCTGCTGTCGATTAACGCGAACGCATAGTTGAGATGCGTCCATTTGGTAGCATCGATGTCCGAAGGCGCCCAAGCATCACAAACCCTGGTATTGGCCCACGACTCGTAGTATCCGATGGTTCGTTGGCTGGCGGAGCCCCCAGAAGAAGAGAACTGATCCTGCAAAACCACCTGTGCAGCTGGAGCAGCAACAGTATGCAAATTATGAGATTTGCTCTAACCTTTTCCTGTATCAGCCTGGGTTTGACCCATGAGTTACCTACTTCAAGAAGCCAATGGGGTCGAGGAACATACCCATACTCAACCACGTGGGCTGGATTACTCAGAAACGCGCCGACAATAAACATCCTTTCTCCCCTGAAGATGAAATTTATGTAAAGAAATCTTTCAGCAATATGAGGAAGTTCTGTAGCTAGTCTTTATCATAACCAACCTGTGAGTACCCGGGTCGGATCAGACCCGGGCCCTTCCCTGATCCGAGGCCCACCAATAATTCAAGAACACGTTCCAGATAGCCCACCCCTGAAGCCTCAAATCGCGTGCAGTAATCTCTGGCTACAATATTCATAGAGTTCCTCATGACTGTTCAGGTAATGTTGCTGTCATAGCTTGGGGATCAAGACTGTTTGCGTGTACGATGGATGTATAAGACCAAACCTGCTTCAACCTTGCGCAATGCCCTCGAGCGAGTGCGGATAGATTCAGACGTTAATCTACCCAAAAAATCAAAGAAATCAGGAGGTCTGAGAAGCGCGTCCATGGCCCCAGCGCAGAATTCGGCATCTGATCATCATGCTCAGGCGAAATGAAGTCATTGCAATGATATCTGATCAGCAATGATGACCCGCTGACAGTCTTCACCCCTTATGAGAGTGCCATATGAAGCGATTCAATAAATGGCGCAAACGCCTCCTCCGTTAGCCGCCGTCTCCAATCGCCCGGTTTTTCATTCTCTGCTGGGTTCACTTCCCTACGACTATGAGAAACCTCTGGGACAACTGGGCTCGCCCGGCGTTGAAGAGCTGATGACAAAACGTCGCATCTTGAATAGCGAGGCCCGCCTTGCCTCTGGTTTCTAGGCGATGGTAATGATGGTCGAGTATCATTCTCGTCTCGTTGCCGACCCGTAGACCAAGAAGTGGATGAACCGGAAGAAGAAGAGGAAGGAGAAGAAGAACGCAGAAGCCGCTTGCGGGACAGTCGCTCGCGCGACAGCCGCAATGCGGCCAGTCCTCGTGTAATGTACTCGTCGTTATGTTTCAGTGTCGTATTTGGATTGAATTGAAACCCGAAAATTGGCTGCCGAGGATGCTCCGGGCACGACGGGTCCTCGCGATAGACGTACGCATACTCTGTTTTATTTGTATGCAAGCGGTCCTCGCGCCGGATATCCGCGTGCGTTCGATGCGGCCACCGGCGGGGAAGGGCGTGGATCAGGTGGCGGACATAGAGCGGGAAGGTATTGGGAGAGAAGCGGAAGAAGAGCTGGCCAGAGTGGTAAGAGTCATGTGATGCCCACTCCTCACCGATGGAGGCGTCTTGTCGAACCTGATCTCTGAGTCGGTCGCGCGCACGGCGGAAACAGATGTGTTCATCAGGTGGCAATGACGATGAAAGGCGGACTGGAAGTCGTCTTTCTCTGCCGCTAATCTCTTCCATAAAAGAGGGTAATGAGCCGGCAGAGTATGCGAAGAAGATTTCGGGGTCTTCAGTTGGTGGCCACGCGGAGTCAAACTTGAAAACAGAGAGCCTCATGCCCTGAAGACATCTCAGGTTGCAAAGCTCAAGGAGACCTCCGTCCCAGAATGTATCCCGTACCGTCTGCATTGGGAACCGGAGATAAATCTGGATAGAAATGGCGGCTAGATTGGAGAAACCGAGACTAATCAACGAGAAGGTCTCATTCCACTCAGCGAGGTGTGTATCCATTCCCTGCTCTGGTGGGACACGGATTTTAAGATAACGTAGTGATTGAACTTGCCAACGCCATAGACAAAAAGAGAAGTTTGAGAAACTTCCAACTTCCTGGGTGAAGAATACAGTGCGGGCATAGGGTAAATGGCGGGCTTCGTAGTAGATGAGACGGCAGGTGAGAAGGAAAGAAAGGCTCATAGAATTGCATTCAAGGTCTTGCGGACAAGGGTAGTCTTGGGATGCGATCCGAGGTGCGAGACCGGTGTACTGATCAGATTGGAGGACCTTTTGCTGTGTTGTCGCGCATTCTGGGTGGTTGCAGGCTTGTTGTATGTACGAGGGATGCCGCATGGGGTCTGGCTGTATCAGTAAGGAGCGCTCCGACATCTTACACCGAACAGCGATCGGCTTTCGTTGAATAGGGCAGGTATGATAGTTGAATACTGCTTTGTAAATCAGAAGGCGGATCTCTGCAGGTAACAATAAAAGATGATTTTGTTTTGCACATGTTGAATCACTACGAGGTCTTTTTTGTGAAGGACACATCGCAACGGGGGGTGGCTATTCTCTCGCACTTCAGGTGGAATAGAGAAAAAGAGAAGGCCAGTGGCAAAGATCAGCCTTGGCCTTTCCTGCGCATCTGTGTTAAAGCTGCCTTTATCGGCTAGCTAATTTTACTATACTCCTATAGCACGAGATGAGTTAAGCGTCAAACAACTTCCGGCAGGTCGAGCCGAGATCAATTGCAGCGCGAGCCGAGATCAATTCACATTAGCTTCAACATGGAGTAGTTCAGAAAAAAAGATCTAAGAAAGAGGGCCTTTTTCCTTAAGACCTCAAATAGCCCTTAGAACAGAAACTAAAATGAGAGTCAAACATTGCTCAAACAACAAAATGACAGTCGGCTACACCAGGATTGAATCAGAGAATGACTTGGATGCATCCCGCCAGCACAGATGGGGGCAACAGCTATTGTCAAAACAGTCTTTCTTCCGCAACTCAGTGCTCCCTTGGATTATTGTTTCACTATCGCTTCTCATCAATATTATTGTGATCTATCGTCTATCTCGGACAAGATCTGAGTTCCCCCTAAGAGAGATTAACAGCCTCGTCCCGGAATGTGAGTCAGAACAGATAGCATAACCAAGAGGAAGGCTATTTGCTGACCTAGAGGTTCCATGCACAGTTGCAACGAAAGAGACCGTGTTCTGGCCGCGGCAAGAGTTTGTCTCCAATCACCAGTCTAATCGGTCAATATCGGAAGTGGGTGAGCGGTGGCTATCACTATTGCCAAGTAGGTCCACTTGATCTGACGCACACGAAAGCATCTGTACTGAGCAAAGCATCCACCAACTATCTGTAGAAGGTAATGGCTTTGTGGCGATTGAAAAGCCTGGGCGATATGACCTTCCAGAGCCTATTGCAATTGGCGAAAAGCAAGTGTTTACTCCAGCGGTCTTCCACCAATTGCATTGCCTGGTAAGTGTACAAATCTCCGAGGGGTTTCAAGTGAGCCCAGCATTAACTATTAAGTCTAGTACATGATTATGCATCATTACGATGTCTTACTTTCCAATCACGTGGGTCCTAATCACACGCTAAACGAAGATGACCTCTGGCACGTGGACCATTGTTTTGACTACCTTCGTCAATCTATCCAGTGTTGCGGTGACACAGCACTAGAAGGACAGGGGGAGATGAAGGCCCCGGGAACCGACGGTAGCGGGGGAATTCATATATGCAAAGACTATGAAATGATCCGTGCGTGGGCGGAGCAAAGACGGATCACGGAGCTCACTCATAATTGATGTAGAGATAAGGGGCTGAGAGATGGGTCCTAGTCCCCAGTACTCTTTCCAGCGGAATGTACTAGCGCCTCTAGAGCTGCAAAGTCACCGCATTCATGTTCAATCCCAAGCCCAGTGGTAGGTTCCAGTTGTGCGTTCAGAGGCTCCAAGGCAATATCCGCTGTGCAAAGAATGTCCTACCACAGTGAGCGAAGGCATGTGAAGAGGCGAGATAGACCTATATACTGACTTGTCGGATAAAATCCAAGCAATGCCCCAGGTGGAGCTGCTCGATTAAAGCCTCAGTCTGGTCGACTGGCTCTTTCCGTGCAGATCCGGACAAGTACTTCGAGACATGTGTCCGGAGTGATGACAAGCAGTGCAATTTGTGGTACATTCCAATGCCTTTGAGTAATTCGTGTCCGTGGACATCTTGGAATTGTACGCTTGACCAACCTTTAGGGATTTGAGATGCCCAAGCGGCGGTGGATTTGTTGTCGAATGATCGTAGTACTGGGTTGTCTTGGAAGGTAAAATAAATCCTGTCAAGGACAATTGGGGAAGTGCTTATTTGTCTGTCCCATCGGTAGTGAAAAGTCATAGTGAGGATGATGATGGCACAGAGGAGTATAGTGAAGATTGTTGTCAATATTCCTCTGTCTCTGGACATCGTCTTGGGATGAAGAAGTACTGTACTTCAACAATAGGCCACTGGTAAGGATCTCCTGGAACATCATTTATACCTTCAAAGTGATCGAGTCTAAGCACGAATGAACAGCGTGTATAATCCCATTGGAGCTATGACCCACCAATCAAAATGCTTGTCAAAGACCCTGGAAGCAGTAACCCGAAGAGCGCCCGGGCCGCCGAGGCTACCTACCTAGTACTAGGTAGGATTCTCAATCGGCTCGCCTTTCCATATTGACACGCGTTAATATGCATGGGGCGTTTCGACCTTCCTCAAACAAACAATATCACGGCTTGCCTTACAAGTGAAAGTTTATTCCATGGAATCTATCAATGAGAACCCCATTGACATTTATTCTTTAGAGTGGTCGTTGAGGACAAATAATTTGAGCCTGAAAACCCCAATCTCTCTCATATGCGAGCAAATGCCACCCTAATGAATATTCAACAAGTTATCTTCATCCCACTGTTGGGAACCATTTGTATAGCTTTGTTCTATCTCAGTATCCGCGGCCCCCCCCCGCCAGTTGCGGAGGATGTTTTTCTTCCGCAACAGTCACTAGTTGCGAAATTCCACCTAGATAACAGTACCTTTGCCGACCTGAGCCACGAGGGAGATGCCGCTTGGGAGGCGCTCCTCCCAGCCAATAAGGGTGTGGTGCTAGCAAGCAACCTCACCAGTGGACTGCACTTCTGGGCCACGGTGGCCATGTTTCACCAGCTAGAATGCCTGGTCATGATTCGCAAAACAATGCAAAATCTGGGCTCATCCTCGCCGGAGCCGGGTGATCGAAGCTTTCATGCATCCACCGAGGCTGACTCCGTCCTTGATGCGGTTGGGTACTGCTTTGATTATCTTCGCCAGGTTAGTCGCCTCAGGAAGACTTTTTTCGTCCCCAGCTTGCGCGTTGAGGTCACCTAGTTGGCTGACAATTGTGGGAGATATATGACAGAGTCTACTTTGCTCCGCTGACAGCACGCTGAACCCGGTCGCCGAGCTGACCGTAGGTGATGGCCATGTACTTATCACTGATGGCAATGCACTATGGCAACAATGTCGTGATACTTCGATGATATATGACTGGGCCATACGCTCAGGCCAACCATCGAGGGTACGTTATCATCCCATCTCGGTCTACCATGACGCAAAATTATGTACTATATAACATAGCTAATAATCAGAGTGCAAGTCCCCACTTGTCCACCTGCAAAATCAAGATCCATGAGCATGGTGGTGGGCTATGGTGTTGAATTTAGCTATCGGACTTGGGTTTGGGGTGAAAGCGTCCTGTGAGCGATGTAGACAGGTGTAAATACATACAGTTTTTGCGACCGAGGCATTATAGCGATTCAAATTCCAAGAAATGTGTACAATCGTTTCTCACTATGTCCACAACAGTCCGTGTAGGCGTCATTGTCCCATCATCACACCTTCGGGATCCTGGTTACGATTCTCTTCTAGAATACCCATGATTGTGGTCCAATCTCTGCATTGGTGAACGGAGCCTCGCCCGTCAAAGAAATAACCAGCGAAATCTCCGTTTGCATGTCTTCTCACCCTGGCCCATTCCAGTGTTGTGTCTCCAGCACATATGATCCCCTGCCGAACTATTTGAACAATTGTGTTAGTGCTTGCCGAAGTGCAGTAGAAGCGGATATTCGAAAGAGCTCTTCCTTACGATAATCCAAACAATGAAATACATGTTTGTCGACTTTACCAGTTGTGTTCTTATTGTCAACTTTGACAATCACATCTCGCAAAATCCTCTTGAGCTAGTCAGTACAGGTCTCTAGTATAATGAGAATGTTTAGCACAGAGTGAAGGCTACGACAGCCAATCTGGAAAACGAACTATAACCCTACCAGGCAATGGAGTTGGTGAACTGACGAAACCATATACAGTTCAGCAGCGTCAGGGTCATTCAATATCGGACTGCTTGGGGGAATATCAAATCGGCGGGGATGGGGAATGCGAAGGTAGCCTTCACCGACTACAAGACACGATCTAAGTCAGCAAAATTCTTGATCAGCATAGAATATGAGTAAAGCATACGTGGCATGAGGTTATCCCATGCTCCATCGCCTCGAAATGATGTATCATAGAACTCGACATGATCGTCGAAGATCATGTGTGATGTGGGAACTATGACCCTTGTCATTCAACCATCGAGAATATATGTCAAGATTGCACACTCTGTCAAGATATGGAGGATGATCAGTACTTACCACGAGAGAAATAGCTTGCCTGCTGGAGGGTCGAATCCTCACTACCGATGGCTATTGTCTTTTCCAGTGAACGAGCTTTCGCCGCTCCTGCACCAAAACCTAGCAGAAAAACGAAGATGGCCATGAACGTCAAAAAGAGGTATGAAGAGTACCATGGTTTTGTGGATTGCCACGACCGCCATTTGCTCCGCGCTACATCAATACACCTGAGGGCTAAACCTGAGGGTCGCGGGTCGAGAGCGGGCTGTTCCTCGTCCGTTACAGGGAGATACGCAAGGGTTCGCATATCCAGTCGGGGTGTTTTCAGAGAAGTGTAAAGTTGTCGCAATGCCTTGGAGACGACGAGCCAGGAGAAGAATCTCGATGAAAGAAGAAAGGAAGGTTGGAGCCACTTGGCGTAACATAGCACTGATTTTGTCACAGTCTGAGTTGGAAGCCTTTTACATCCACGGGACACATTTTCCCTCAGGGGCCCGCACTCTGGGACTAGACTAGTCTGTGCATCTATTTACGCGCTGTTCGTTGGAGCTTTTATGCAACATGGACGCGATGTCACCTCGCCGCCCCAGTATCTAGAGGGCTGGCGGCGGGTGGCGTTTTCAATACGGTGTACTTCGTACAGTACTAACCCGTTACTGATTAAAGCCGGACAGACGCAATTGAAGCTATTAAAATGATCGGCGATAATGGCTATTGGTGCCGGTTAAAATTCCAATACCACAGGCAATAAAATAAGTCCAAGCCGTGAGTGGACAATAAAACACGCCGTATAGCTTCAGTCTTTGTATGATGACATACAGATAGACTAGATAATCCAATCTTGATGCAGACTTCTCTAGCCCTGTCCAAGAGAATATAAAATGACCTCTCAATATAGTACTCCAATGACAATACCATCGGCCACTGAAAACCCTATCAGATCCTAATGTAAGATGATTTCTTGCTGTAAGGGCTGTATTCGATTTACGTTGCCAGTGGCTTCGGAAATACTGCCGGTGTCAATAGCCGTTAAGTTTATTAGCTGTTATCTTGTAATTATCATGATTAGCATGACCAGCAAGCGCCTGGAATGTGACCGGATGGGGTAAGATACGGTATTGTGACAAAAAGCTTGACTTTAGCTTCCTATTGCGAACGATCACGTAGTGCAATAAATCTACGTATTGGACCAATTTTCCCCGCTTAGCAATCTTCTTTCCGGGTTTAAGATAATAGACCTACAGGGCTCTTTGAGAACCTCTGGGTGTATCACTTCAAGGCTTGACAAACCAGAATCACTGGCGAATTATACACTCGAGATAAGGAAGACCGACAGGGATCATATGGCGACATCGTGCGGGTAAGGTCTAAGCCTCCATACTCCAACGGACTCCGTACTGTGGGAAGTCACCCTAACAGCGCCTTAGATAGCTCTACAGAGAGTTAGTAGCCGCCAGTTCAGGCGGAGAACTGAAACATATCCTATGAATGGACAAGTTCGTTAGGAGTCTCACAAATAAGCAACACCTATTGCTCGATGAGACAAGTGAGCTCGCTGGGAGGCTAAATCAAGCCAATGTAAAGTAGCGCTGGCGGCGTACCTCACGGCTCACAGCCATCAATAGAGCACTGTCTGCCTTCATAAGTGAGATGCCCAGATCACACTCCAAGGAGCAATCAGCAGAGAAATCAGTTATCATGGCAATGGTTCGGAGCTCGACCGGTTGTTGGACTTGCCGACTTCGTCGGAAGAAATGCGACGAGGAGTGGCCTGTTTGTCAAGCGTGCCATTTGCGAGGCTTAGCGTGCGAAAATCATGAGACAAAGCCGGACTGGATGGATGGAGGCTGTCGCCAGGCAAAACATCTGGCTGTGATCAAGAAACAGGTCAAGATAAGTGTGCGACGCAGGCGAGAGGCTTGGTTGCGCACGACTCAAAGTAGCTTCAAGGAGAAGGATCTACGACCCCATGGATCGAGTCATTCAGACAACGAGCGGTCATCATCAACCGTGCAGAAGTCGTCCGAGGACGAGACTCTGGTCGGTGATCCGCCATACTCAGTCAATCATGTCGAGACCGTATTCGCACAAGGGCGGAGCCAAGTAGAGTGCCCTCCTCAGCTCCGATATGCCATACACAGTGATTCGACGGAAGCGACTTTGAGCCCGGAGACGAGCCTCTCTATCGAACTATCATACAGAGGCGATCTGATATTCCATTACATCAACAAGGTTTTCAACGCCCAGTTCCCGGCATACACCCTCTTGCCTTATGCTTCGGGAGGCTGGATTTTCCAGTCCATGCTGTCCTCCAGGCTGGTATCTTGTGCGACAATGAGCGTTTCCCAGCTTTACCTGGCCGTGTTCTCCAAGAAGTGGGACGAAGTCGCTGCGCAGACCGGAACCAACCCGTCCCCTGATACATGTTATTTTGACACCCTGAGGCAATTGCGAGGCGACATAACCCAACTCATGCAAGATCACAACGGAGGCAAAAGGCTCGAGCTCATCAATATCTCGTTAGCGATGATTCAATTGATCTACTATGAGGTTTGTTTCGCCCAAATAAAGATAGGACCATTGGAAGAAAGCTGCTCTGACAATTTGCAATTCCTACCACGCAAGCATAGATCTGGAGCGGGAACAAGGATCATTTCGCATTGCATATGAATGCTAGCAGATTAATTTTGAACCGGACCCTCGAGATGCTGCAAGATGTCTCTTCGTGGAACTCCTGGACAAGTCCTCATCATGCCCAGGAGCGCGAGGCACTCGCCTTCCTCACCAGCGCATTTGCTTGGCTGGACATCTGTGCGATAGTATCGTTCAATAATCGTGATACCTTCTTCGACATCGACCACATTCTAGCTCACAGTGATGTACGTGTGGCAGAGGTGACGGGGTGTCAGCCGTGGGTCCTCCGTGTGATGGTTCAGGTTGCCCGGCTAATCAGCTGGAAGCGAACTCAAGTAGAAGATGAGACACTGGATATTTTGGTCTTCGCCCAAAAGGCATATGATCTCCGCAAGGCTCTGGACACGGGCTTAGCTGACCTGTCTGGTGCGCTTGACCAAAGTCAATCGAGTCAAGCCGTGGTCGTGCAACTGACTCAGGTGTATGCCAGCGCTTGCCTCTTGTATTTGAACATGGAAATATCAGCTACATTGCCAAATGCTGCGAACATTGAGAGAGGGGTGGCTCAAACTCTGTCTTTGATCGAATCGTTCGATAACCCTGCTATGTTGAGATGCTGCGTGTGGCCATTCTGTATCGCTGGCTGTCTCGCTTCGTCCTCTCAAGCTTTGCGGTTCAGAGAACTGTTTCAGACCACCATAAGGAGCGGGACAGCTACCCCTGGCTTGAGCAACTCTATGCGTTTAATGAGTCGTTGCTGGGATCTAAGGCAACAGGGGGCTCTGGAGCCAGTGAATTGGTTGACAGCGATGGATGATCTAGCAATCTACACGGTGCTCGTATAACACCTGAAATCAAGACGGAATCTTTCGGATTGAGTTCTTTGTAAGGCGAGGCGCACGAAAGATAATGGTGGGGTTTTCAAAATCTAATGAGACTTTCTCATGATCTGAAGCTAGCCTTTGGGGCTAAGCTATCAGTCATCCAAGTCAAAATGACACACAACATATCAGAAGTTGGCGGTAGACGTAAAGCGCATGAGAGTGTTTCCCACGTCAAATACAGCAACGACGTTGCGTAGAAACACAATCCCCAACACTGTAAGACTAGCCCCTGCTCTGTTCACGCCACTGAAGCATGTTTCCTGGCCATATTTGAAGATCATATCTTGGGGACTGATGGGAAAGACACGACCTGCAATTCTTATCCCAATGGCGGGCGGCGTTGCATTACAGGCAACGGCATATGCCCCTAGATCAGCGGAGTAGGTCGCAGGCGGATCAAATTGAGCGTTGATGGAGTCGGCGACTTGATTGGGAACATCAAGGAGGGTAGTTCCTAATCAAGCCATTAGTTTCTGAAATGATAAGAGTTGGTGAGGGCTGCAATACCACTGTCGACAATCATTTGAAAACCCGTGATGTTTCCTACATTGCGCCACGGGCTCGTTGCTCTGAACTCCGCTGAGCTATTGCCTCCAAGGCTCGCAGTCACGAACTCGTCCACGGTAACTGTGTAGAAAGCATAGCCAGTGTAATTGTAACCCGGGAAATAGGTAGTCAGCGTTTGAATCGGGGTGCTGACGAAATTTGCCGCCTTCGGAGTCCCCGGTGGCAGCCCTCCAAACGCTAAATAGCCAGCAGAGTCCGCGTCGCGACTTACAGCAAGACTGAAGAGCGGTGATACAAGGCCTATTTCGTACATGGTTGTAAAGATTGGGTTATAATTCAATCGATTTGCTTGTCGGTCTGCGGAAAAATTGGTTCCAGGGTATGCAAATGTCAAGGCCGGATACGCAAGTCCCAAGATGCCGCTGGACGAGTTATCCCCGAACCATGCCGAGTATTCCACCACAGCCACTTGCTGACTGGATACCTGAATATCTCCAACAGTGACCTGCTCGTACTCGAAGCGACCTTCAACAAAGGCTCCACTGCCGTAATGAATGCGGAAGTTCTCGTTAGGAACAGATCTGGCCGTCAATGATTGCTTGGAGTCGTAGGTTGCCCCGAACCCGCAACCATCTTCGTCAATCTCAGACAAGGTCGAAGGATCAGCACAGATAAAACCTGTACCAACAACCCAGGTATCCGAGCTCCCAGTGTCCAAGATCAGTGCAAACTCCTGATCACCCAAGGTCACATTGGCAACTAAGCCTTGACCATAGTACACTGAAGATAGAGGCTCGATCCCATATCCCGTGTCCCTGGCGGCTAGGCCCCAACGAGCAGAGCGCGGCAACTTGGAATGGTAAAGTGGAATTACCTGCCCGAGCCTGTCATCTATTGCTGCAGACCGTGTGGCGAATGCAAACAGTCCTGAAACAAGTATAGTCAGGCGGAAAGAGAAGGGAAAAGAAGCCATCGTCCGGAATCAATGCGTAGAAACTGAATGTATGGTGAAATGGTTATGGTGGGATTCATATACAAGAATAAAGGGTAGTAACGACCATTAATTTATCCATAACAGAAGTAACAACTACTAAAGGTGGTGCCAGTAGTATCCACCTCATAGTGCCCCACCCACCTCGCGTCGCCTTTCCTTGTGTAAGTCGTTGGCAGGACAGAATGATTTGGGCACTAAACTTACAAATCTTATCTCTTCCTACCTGAGTTGGCTATACACATCGAACTATGAGTCTTTGAAATTTTTCTTCTATTGGAGGAGCAGTCAAGTCACTACATTTACTTCTCGCTGCGAGGCCATCCGCTGTACTGATGCGGGTAGATTGTGTCGACGTTCCTAAGTAATCCAGGCCACATGATCCGAGGCGATTAACCTTGAGATCTTAGCTCGTTCATCACCCAACCACCAGGAATTGAAGAAGTCGCTCCACATCGCCTAACCCTGAGTTATGAATCTATGATAATTTCAAGATGATGTGTTGAGGGCTATAGGAGACTTATTTGTAATAATAGTGACACTGCCTCACCTGAAACCCCACACCTTTCACTCTTGATGACCATGCTCTCCGGGATGAACAGCCCTTCGCTGCATAGACCACTCATGAATGGCCTTAAAGTCTCGACATGTGTGTGTGTCTCCAAAGTTCGGCAACGTGGCATTCACTTGGTCTGACCAGAAGAAAGTCAAAGGAGTCAAATCTGACTGGCATTGCACCACCTGTCGCAAATAGTCCAGACAGTGATCTAAAGGTCATTTATGTAAACAAAAATCTCCTTTGTTCTAGAGTAAGGACTACCTACCAATATGCACGCGAAAGAAATACGGTGCTTTCCCTCCAGGGTAATAGTAGTCAAAATCAAGAGCTTTTCGAACTTCATTCTGTTTGATGAACTGATGAGCCGCAACCATTTCTGATATGGATATGTGACAAAACCAACGTACCACACAATGCAACGAATGATAAACGTCCATCCTAGACATACGTAATCAGTAATTGCGTAAACTCATATGTTTGCATATACTGGAAGGTCGTCACACACTCCAAGCGCCAGCCATCTGATTGTTGATCTCTAATTGTTCGGTGCGCAATTGACTGCGCCTCTTCTCCTGTCAAGACGATCTCGGAAGCTTGGTTGTCCTAAGCGAATGATCTAATATCAAGCAGATGGTTCGAATATGCCTTACCTATCATTATGTCTTCCCAGGCGTTGTCAATGGCATCAGATGGCTTACCGACATACTGCGGTTGGCTCGGATCATCAATTACACGATAGAGCTTGCCATCACGGTCGATATCGAGACCGCCGGTGAAGCGGTACTTAGTCAAACGTACAGAGGGGCGAGCGGGTGCTATTGCAAGGAAACTTGATCAGTAAAGCCTTGGATGCCATACAAGGACACGGCACATACCGAGGTCAGTATCGAAACCAGAGGCGTAGCTGTGCGCCTGTCTGAGATTCCAGTTCTGGACCGCTAGAATAGAGGTCAAGATGGCGAGAAGAATGCTGGTCAGGTAGAGGATCTGTGAGCCTGCTCTTCTGGGCGCCTTCCGACTTGCTTTCTCTATGGAATTCCCGTCATCATCGGTGATCTCTTTGTATGCAGACGGCGTGTCTGTGCCACTGCTAGGCAGCGGATTATAGTGTCTGGATGATTTCAGCAACATTTGCCATCGATTGCCCTGGAATAACATAGTCTCGATATATGACCGGCGCAGAAACAATGGTTTTGCCTTCGTGTAATTGTTGTGAAGTCGAAGATGATATTTTTCCTGGATCGAGAAGTTGAGAAAACTACTGGTAGCGATGTCTTGCATTTCTTGCTCGATTTACCCCTCTTACACTTTGCTACTAACATACAAGAGCTGTTCAATGTGTAGTTACCGTACTAACATACTGCATTAGTGCGGCCATCGCTTTGGAGCTAGTTCTTCTGTCATACTAGGTAGCCTACTAGATACTATACTATGGCTGCCAAGCCATGTAGTGTTTGTTAACTGTACGCCCGTTTGGGTAGGGCGAGCCGACGGGCCTAGGCCGCGGTAGGCCGCGGTAGGCCGCGTTACGCGACCCTTTCGGCTCGCCTTGCCTTACTGTAGACAATCCTTCAATACCAATTGAGTTATCTATGTCCGTCCTTTATTGCCTCGACAACGCTACATACAACTAGATAGGTGCATAAGTGTCACGGTTGGAAGCCCAGTCACCATTGTCGATTTTGCCTGTTCATCTCTTTCGTTTCCTCGCCCGTAGAGGATAAGATGCCTGTTAACAGCGAAGATGAAATTGACGGCCAGAACCGGCTGTCGTTGGAGGATAATACTCTTCAATTCAGCAGTCACGCAGCCCTCTTGAGTCCTAGCAAAGAGAGAGGGTATGGCGATGAGACCTGCTCTAACTGTCACAGAAGATGGTTCCGACGTTTTGGATGGCTAGTGCAAGTTGTCCTGCTGGTGATTAACGTCGTGTGGGCTGGTCTCAATACCGCTGTTAGGGTGGAAGCAGACAGAGGCTTTAGTGCAAGTATGATTTTCTGTGAGTGCAGTCGCGAGGCCATAATTGCCCCCGTGGGTGGTTCACTCTAACTTCAAGTGCACGACAGCACCAGCAGAGAAGGTTGTCGAGTACAGGAAGGAACATTGGGACCTGTCTGTCGATAGGACCACAGAATATACCAGGGTACCCCCTGACCGGACCGTCGACCATGAATGGGACCAGATTTCTATGGGCGGCGAAAGTGAGCAAGAATGCAGATATGTCGACCATGGCTTCAAACTGACCTTCGTGACAAGTTGGCTTTCTGCGTATACAGAAGGAAGACCTCGACAAAATCGGTGAGACGTCAGTTGAATTAGCCGATGGTAGCGGGTATATGGTCGGCTTGGAGGTATTTCACCAATTGCACTGTTTGGTAAGTAGACGGACTTGCCACTCAATTACTGCGCGCAATAACACGGCATTATTCTCAGAACTACATCCGAAAGTTTCTCTACAATTCAACCTACAATATTCGTGAAGAAGATGAAAATGTTTCTCCGGATGACCATATCCGTAAGTACTGTACCTCCTCCATACTGAGCGATTGACTGGAAACCAAACCAAACGCCTGCCTTATCGTTTGATGATCGCTGATATAGAGGTTTATTTTGTGCCAGCACACTGCATTGATTCCATAAGACTCAGTCTCCAATGCCAGGCTGACCTAACTTTGATTCCTTTCAAGTGGGTCTCTGGATATCTGGAGCCTTGGCCAGATTTTCGTACCACCCACCAATGCAAAAATTTCGAAAAGATTCGTGAGTGGGCAGCGGCAGAGCAACCGGATCTGCGCGGCAAATTGGTCCATCCAGAACTCGGTGTCGTCACTACTGATAAAGCGCTGAACGCATCTGCTCTCCCTGTACACAAAGGCGACGTTGATTATATCAGTGAATGAAACAGATAGAGGATTGATAGGGGTCTTGTTATTGAATCACAACTTCCTTCGACACATGTACATCTCTACATTAGTATCTTAAGTTGTAGCCTCATTTTCCCCGGCTTTCCCATGATATCAGGCTGAGTGGTAGTAGCTCGGGGTATTCTTGCTAGCTTGAGTCACAGTTGCGCGCAACAACGGATATGGTAGGCATTGGATACAAAGTTTGAATCTTTCGTGCTGAAGGCGCCGCCACACACATTGACAAGCATCTGGAATAGGCTGTCCCCAGTTAGGGTCACATCGCGTGAT
Organism: Aspergillus indologenus CBS 114.80; assembly: GCA_003184685.1. Lineage (NCBI taxonomy): Eukaryota > Fungi > Ascomycota > Eurotiomycetes > Eurotiales > Aspergillaceae > Aspergillus > Aspergillus indologenus. The sequence continues at coordinate 46,586 of KZ825555.1, forward strand.
CGCTACACAGATACATACCACTGATCATTATGACTCGGTCTCAACTTAATTCCTGAATGAGGCGAAGGGGACAAGTATTGTCGCTACCCCGCTTCGTCTCGACCTGCCTTGCGCTCCAGAACCAAGACTGGTAGGTCGAGACGAGTAGAGCTTACGTGCAGCCCCCTCCATCCCATGCAATGGCACACTTGTACAGGGTTGGTCAATTCCCTCTTAGTGAGATCCAGAAATGGTGCACACCCATCAGCTAGCAGGTATAAAGCAACCGTCCATTCTCGCTCACTTATAGCATATCTCCAGGCAATCACACAACTACTCACTGGCATCTATCTTCTTTGCTTTTCTCAGCTTTTTGCTCAGTACCTATTTCCAGAACGCCCCTCCAAGATGAGACTCCCAAGCGTACTCGGCATATCCCTCGTTCTTGCTTGCCTGACTGCCGCAGCGCCTGTTCCTGAGAAGAACGCATATCTTATCCTTTACCCGGGGTGAGTCTTAGAACCGAAGATAGCAACAGCCGAGAGTTGATGGAAACTTTATGGCTGATGCATGAGATAGATTGTAAGTCTATAGCAGATATTTACATCACGGCTAAAAATTCAAAATACTAAACATTTTGCTCAGAGATGACGAGGAGCCCGAGACCAGTGATGTGACTAAACAGCTTGCGGAGCGATCACCCGAGAAGAATGCTTATCTCATTCTGTATCCTGGGTAAGTGCCACGTCAACTGGTAAATATCTTCGTTTTGGTTGTGCTCTGTTACTCATGAGGTTTGAGGACAGACTGTGCGTATCACACTTTGGATATCGATATGCTATTGCCTCAAAGTCTCACTAGGGATTATAACAGGGAAGACGAGGGAGGTACGGAAGCCGCAATCAAGCGGAGTGTCGCCGAGAGGTCTCCTGAAAAGAATGCTTATCTCATTCTTTATCCCGGGTAAGAGCACTCTGATTGTGAAAACTTGTGCTCATGCGCAGGCTGACCGATGTGACTGTTTATATAGGCTGTAAGAGCTAGCCTACGTTTATTGCTCATGATCTTCTATTGGACTTGTTCCATGATTAATATGTTTATCAAATACAGGGAGGATGAAGATGCAACCGCTAAAATCAAGCGCGAGATCGCTAAGCGATCCCCGGAGAAGAACGCCTACCTGATCCTCTATCCAGGGTAAGTCTGGATGAACATCCTTATCTTTTCCCTTGTTACCCAAAGTCACGTGAAAGTTGACTTGGGATGAATCTGACGTGACATGAATCCGCAGACTGTACGTGAGCCCACTTAGCAAACTTTATTGTGTTCGATAGGCAGAGACTAATAAGCCAGCAGCGAGGACACTGTGGAGCAGGACGAGTCTGCTTAACGACTGACTACGGCAGGCCTAGCATCTGAAACTTGTCCGTAGAGAAGCAGGCTTAGTATCTCTAAAACTGCTTGGGAAGAGGTGCCAATCGAATAGTTTCAAGCGTCATCATAACAAGATAATGGCTATGATACTGTTCTTCTCTAGCCCTAGAAGATCGGGAGGATTTTTCACAAAGGATATATGAACTAAGAAAGAATGACCATGAGCACTAGCAATTTGTAGAACTGGTCAATGACAGTGCTTGCCTGTGCGAATTAATACTTAGAAGGGTGAGTAGGCCCCTTTTCACCGACAGCCTACCCATGTAGTGCCGAAATCGTTGATCTTCCAGCTGGAATGACAGCAAATCCACAGCCGTGTCATTGTCGTAGAGACTCTTTACAAAGCGTAAGGATTTCGAGAAAAGAAATTGAGATCTATGGTGAAAGCTTTAGTATCTGAATTGGTAGAATAGCTTTCAACTCCAAGAAAAGACGTAATAATCCTGGGCCATATTTGAGGTACATGAATAATGATTATATTTCGATGCATGGGTAGGTCTATTATAGCGGCGGGAAACCAAGCCTGGGACCAACTTAGGGCCCATGTTCCACGCAGGTCTGGATCCGAAGATGAACAGAAGGTGCTGACGCAGAATCAACCTTGCTCCCCGAGCTGGATAGGGAGCCAGAAGTCATGGGGACGCATCCCCTGGAGCTGCGCGCAGATGGCACCCTCACACTCGGCAGCCGACTGCTTCTTGAACCTCGCCGCCTCGTCGGAACCCCCATCGGCCAATCGCCTATTGCGCGCATGATGAGGTCGGTTAGCTCCTGTGGCAATCCAAACTGGGCGCCGATGTGGTCGAATCCTGCGTCCTCTCTCCACCAGGTATGCTGTTGGGCTGGCACGTTGCGGGAGGAGCAAATGCGGTAGTGTGGGTTCGACCAGCCAGATGGTGATAAACCGCTGATGGCCCGGGAGGATAGGGGTTTGAAGTGATAAAAGGCAGTGTCCGGTATCTTAGGGTGTTAGGCCAGCCTAGGAAGCATCCCTGATGGGTGGCAGTCACTGATCCCAGGGTCTGTAGCATCGGAGGGGCGTCACCGTAAGTCGCTGGGTCTTCGTCCGTCCGGGGCAGACCAAAGATATTTTGCATCGCCTGGGGCTCTAGGGTGACCTCCAACGCGTCCAGGTCGACTTCTTGCTGGACGGAGATGCGCGCATCGGTGCTATTTTCGACGTCGTAGTAGTATCACGCTGTGGCGACCACATGTTCATCCAGGAGCCCATCAACATGGTAGTCGGCATCTCCCGAGAAGGTTGGGTTCTTCGCGGTCAGCTCAATGCTGCTGACACGCACGATCACTTGCAGCTACTCGCTCTTGTATTTTGTAGGGCACGGTTGTTGCCCGCCCGCGGCTTGCGGGACCACCGAAGTTATGTAAATACAGCCCTAACCGTCAGGGGCCGGCCGGGAGATCACGAAACATCTATTCTCCACCGTACCACGAGCTGTCCGTAGTCCGCACAATCACAGGCCCCGCAGGCCATGACCACCACTGGAAGAGCTTACCTCGTGTCCGGCGGCAGGTGGATCTGGTGATCGCCGACCCGGCGCACTATCATCCACTCAAGTCGACGTAACCCAGCACCCAGAACTCGACCAGCACTAGTCCTGGCCTTCACGCGGGATCCTGATCAGCTCCGGCGCGGGCTATCGACGGACGACATTGCCAAGAACGGTCCGGATCGAGAGGGGGATCGATACGGAAATCAACAAGCGGGTATATGTTCGCTTCTAGTTCGAAGTTTGGGGTGATCGAAGTGTTTGGCTTCTCTTATCCTCTTACGGAAGTGATTGCGTTTTCTGGTTTCATCGTTGGTCAATGTGCTGCGTGCATTGCAATGCGCACAGCATACACCGGGAAACAAGCCCTAAAAGAAGGGTTGGATCATACACAGATCTTTTGTCAAAAAGCCGTCCCTCAACCCTCTTTTCAGGGAACATGAAAATGCAGAACCAAGATTGATACCCAGAACACCCCATGCAAACATTAAAAAAAAAGAGTATAGTTCGTCATTCTGTCTCCATACCCCTCGCCCGCCGCCCCAGGAAAGAAGATACATACACAAAAAGGAGTGGCAAAAAAAAGCGGGGAATGGCACATCATTTCAACATTACCCATATAAATCGGAAGAAAACCCCCACAGAACAGCTTGGATATGCGGGAGGGGGGCGGCGACTGGTGAATCAGGTCGTAACCCACTCAAGGGTTGAAGTAGCTTGAACAAAAAAAAATGTTCTTGTTAGGTTGGGTTCTGCATTTCGGCATCTCTGCATCTTTGCATCCGCTTTCTGCTATATTTTTACAAGCCTGTGTCCGCACATGAGAATGGACTCCCGACTGTTCCTTCTCGGTAGCTGATGATCACACTTTCGATGGAGGCCTGTTTGAATGTTAGTTTTTTTCTGCGGAGAATAGGCGTGATGGGTAATGAAATGCGCGGTTCCAAGGACGGGGCAAAGGAGGGACGAGAAGAGAGACGGAAGGCAGGAGGACATCAACCTACATAAGTACCCGGCCCCAAGAAGAACAGCCCCGCGAGAATCAACCCGACATTCACAAAGAAACCCAACCAGCCCTTCCACCCCCGATTCTTATAGAACCCCGGCCCGTATTCCTCGCGGCGCATGCGCAGGTACGCCGTGCCCCAGAAGATAAACCCGAAGAATGAATCGAACAGGGCGCTCATGATGGACTCGAGGTCGGAGAAGAAGGGAATGACCTCGGCGATGATGAAGGCGGCGATCCACAGGCAGCACAGAATCCCGGCCCAGGCGGCCCAGCCGACGACGGTGTGGTTGCCCTTGTGGCGGGTGCCGTCGAAGAGGCGGAAGAAGAGGAAGCGGGCAGAGACGGAGGCGTACAAGACGCCCAGAAACACGAGGGTCGGGATCATGAAGGAGAAGGAGACCTTCTTGTAGGTCTCGTTGCCGAGGGAGCCGAATGCGGGGGAGGTAATGTATTGGTTACCGGTGTAGGCGTACACGATGGCGCCGACGAGGGAGAACACGATGATCTCGGCGATGGTGACGGCGGTGACGGACTTCCAAAAGTCCTTGGGCTCGCGCATCTCAGCGATGAAGCTCGGAAGCGTGATCTGGCCGATGAAGGTGTAGCTGATGTTGAGGAACGCGCTGACGCCCGAGACGAAGGTGGTACCGGCCACAGGCACAGCGGTCACAATGGGGTCGCCCTTGGCCGGAGTGTAGCCGGCCGGGTGGTCTTCGATGGCGGAGAAAATCAGGGCGAGCATCACCGAAATGAAAGTGGTGAACGCGGACAGGGTGGCCACTTTGGAGAGCGCGTCGAAGGTCCGCGGGAGGGAGCAAACGAACGAGATGACCGCCGTCACGATGGAGAAGACGATTGTACAGGCACCATGTCCGGTGATCGTGTTGAGATATTCTGCGCCAACGAGGCAATGAAGGCCCTAGTGCTAGTTAGTTTCCAGATCTGGGAATTTGCCATGCGGCATTTCTCTACCTGAATGAAGGTATTGTTCAGCAGGAACATGACAGCCGTCAAGTACCAGACCACCTTCGAGTCCCAGAAAATCATCTGCCCGATGTCGCACACATCACGTACGTGCGGATGCCGCAGACAGAAACGCCTAGATATGTGAGCTATACCCTGCGGCGCGCTTGAATTCCCGTGACGTACCAGATGATCAACGAGGTATACAGCACAGTCATTGCGATAAACACTGTCAGGATCAACCCAGGTACTAACCCCAGAACGGAGTAGGACCAGGGAAACGACATGATGGCCAGACAGATGTACTCGGAGAAGAGCAGCGCCGCCGTCTAGGAATCAGGGCTCATATTAGCACGGGTCTTCACTTCCCCGGTATAGCTTTGCGGCCACGCACCTTTTGCCAACTACATGTGCGATACTTGATCGAGTTCTCTGCCTCCAGTTGAATTTGCCTGCCCACTTCCCCTTCGGAGTCCGAGCTCGAGCCGGGCTGTAATTTCTGGCTCTCCAGGTCCGCATGTTTCGTCTCGTCGGTCAGACTGTGCTCGGGGACAGAGGAGCGGCCCGTGGGCTCGGGGACGGTGGACTCCGCCATTTTATGGAGCGGACAAGCCGCTGGTGTAGGGAGCGAGCGAAGATGGAAGCTGAAAATAGGAGGGAAACCTTCGGAGGCATGTACTGCGCTTTGAGGGGAAGAGGCTGGTTGTTGGGGAAATGCTTAGTCGGGGGCATCAGCACATGGGTAGAGTGTGGGGAAACTTACCTTAGACTGAGAAGAATAACTGACTGACTCAGTCAGTGACTGACATGCAATGGAGACAGCACTCTTATGAGGAACTGAAAGCCAGAAGAAAGTTGTCAGAGTGAGGGAAGTAGAGATTGCGCAGGAAAGATGAAAGAGCTGAGCAGCTGAAATCTTTCCACCCACTGACAGACAAACGGACAGCAAGACAGACAAGAGAGTGCGCCGATCCCCCCGGGTGAAGGCTAGGCTAGCCCCGGAGGAACAGGCAGAAAGTTCCCAAGCAGTCAATCAATGAGCAATGAGATGAAAGAAAGACTGGTTGCAATCTCCGATCCCAACTAAGGTTGTTCCCTGTTCGGCTTGCGCAGCGACGGACTCGGAAGTTCTGCTTTCATGAGATGACGTAGCAGCCCATCCGGCGGAACAACAACAACATACTGCAGTATGTATGGCTGAACATGGGCAATTGGGGTCCATAGTAAGGTTTGGAACTGTTGAGGATTGCTATAGTAATGATATTCGCTGCCATTGGCCTGAGTATATCGAGTGACAAGAACTTCCAGCAACGGTTTCTCTTCTCCATAACTAGTGCTCAAACTACAGTACTCGGTTCAGTTTCCTCCCCGCCCGCCGCACTCGGCAATTCCCCGCTCCACACCAGTTGTCGGACGCTCTCTGGGGCGGATGGACCCGATCAACGTCGATTTCCTTCTTAGTCTGCCCTCCGCCCCGCATTCGGCCGGTTGACATTCCACTGGCAATCTGGCATTGCTCGTGCAGAGATAGTAGTTTTATGCTTGAATCGCAATCTTAATACTTCTTCTGCTGCAACCGCATTCCAACGATACCAACATCGACTGTGCAAAGCGCATCATGCGATCATTGCTCTAATACTCTTTCAAAGGATTTTAATCCCAGTCCATAGTGGAGCCTGCTGCATCAAAGAAAAAGAAGGAAAAAAAATGGAAAAGTAGGAAGAGGGGCAAACTGAAGTTGGACCTCGAATTAACCTCGAGCACGCTATGCGCTAGTTGATGGCGTGCTTCCAAGGTTGTTGTTTGTTCACATCGTCCTTTCCACGTGTGAGATGTCGGACCTTACCATGTTTCTCCATGCACTCACGCCTCCCAGACCACCAGGTTACTCGCCCGGGAGTCGGGGATGTCCGAATCGAGCAGATGAAGTTTGGCTGGGAAGAAAAATTGGCCCGAGTGTGGCTGAACGCTATGATGTCATCTACCCCGACCGGGTGGGTGATGCGCAGCGCCACAATTCCGCCCTAGTGGCTGGAACTGCCACCGGGTCTGCAATTCTAGACCGTCTCTACTGTTACTGTTCATATGAAGTGCATATGATTGTTTACGTCTCACTGATGATATCTCCCCCCCCCCTCCCCTCCATATGGAAGATGTGAAAGTAAATGAAATACTACATAGAGCTTTTGTGGTATCTGCAGGATGCGATTGACTAAATACAACAAGAAAGTGGGTTTCACATACCCTCGTCTTCCCCGGCCAGCAGGGCCGCATAATCCTCCATCGACGCGAAGGTAGGCAGGTGCTTGAGCTTGCGCCGCTTCTTGCGCTCGCTGTTCTTGTCCTTCTCCTTCTCGTCCTTGGACGCACTCGGCAGGTGGGCGTCGAGCTCCACGTCCGACGGCAGCTCTTCGTCGCTGTCGATGAACGCCTCCTCGTCCGAGACGTCCATGTCGAACGCATCCTCGTCGTCCGAGGGCTCCTCCTCTGCCTTGGCCTTCTTCGTCTTCTTGGCCGGGGCGGGGACCTCGTCGATGTCCTCCATCTCGTCGTCCGAGTCGAGGTTGATCTCCACTTCATCGTCACCGCCGGCATCTTCCTCGTCGCTTTGGTCGTAGGCAGACTCCAAGTCGTCCAGATCCAGGTCGTCGTCGTCGCTGACGCCAGCTTCCAGGTCAGGCCGAGAGTCCACCAGGGCCTTCCAGATCTCGGACTCGGCGTCGCTGAGCTCGCCGTCCTCGTCCTCGTCACCCGCATCCTTGTCGGCCTTCTTCTTGCGAGCCTTGTCCTTCTCCTGGCCCTTGCCGACCCGGTTGAAGTACTCGTGGAAGAAGACATCCTCCGCCGCCACATCCTCCGCCTTCTTCTTCCAGAAGGCTTCCGAGTTGAGCGGCAGCTGCGCGCCAGACTTGACGGCGGCAACAAGGCGGTCCTTGGCGTCGCTGCCGGCAAGAGGCTGCATGATCGAGGCTCCACGAGTGGCCGCAGCCGCCTTAGGAGTGCGGTAAACGAAACGGTCGAGGAAGTGAGTGAGAGTATGGATAGTCAAGTCGGGCTGTCCGCTCATCACCTGGTGATCCAGTAAATGAGCCGCGTTGACCGAGACAGAGGGATGGAAGTGAGACAGGTAGGGCAGCTAGAAGTCGAAAGTCAGCGACTGCAGAACAATGGTCAAATAGCGATACGTACAAGTTCCCAGAGACACGTGCGGTCGGCGTTGCTGTGCTCGGGGTCTCTTTTGCGGGGGTCGTAACGAGTAGACGGCTTCTCGGGTTTAGTCTCTTCAGGCTGTTCTTGAGGCTCATCGTCCTCGTCAGGAACGTCCCGGAAGACTTCCTCCTCATCGTCTTCGTTCAGCTCGGGCTGGTCAAATAAGGCGCGGAGATCGGGGAACGTCTTCTCCAGCTCACGAATCAAGTAGAAGACACCACAGATGAATGCCGGCTGGTGCATTCCGAGGATCTGAAGGAGACGTTTGACAAAGGCCTTGACACGGCGAGTGTTCAAGTCATTCTTCAGGGACTTGAACAACAGGTTGAGGTAAAGGGATTGCTTGGAGGACGTTGCCAGGCGAGGATCGAGCAAGGATTCGTACAGAGTCCGGTAGAAGCGGTCCGCACCGACCTGGTGGGAAGCCGTCAATTGCTGGATCAGCATGAGGGCCTGGATACTCGTGTTGAAGTTGGAAGAGTGCGTGATGCGGAAAAGAGTGCCGAGGTGCTTCGTCAGGCTGATTTCTGCGTTAGCTTTGTCATGATTCACGGAGGATATAGGACATACCGTTCACTGTCGGAGCTGGTAAAGGGATAAGCTCGGTTCACACCGGTCAGGACCGCGGAGGTCAATTTGTCTTGCATCTCTTCAGTTTGCGCCTGACCCTTGTCGTCGTCCTTGCCCTTGCCCTTGCCCTTGCCCTTATTTCCGAATTTGCCATTCCTCTTGCCCTTGTATCCCTTGCCCTTGTCTTCCTTGGCAGGCTTCAATAGAGAAACGAAGAGGGCGAAGTAGATGTCGAGCAACTTCTCAGCGACCTTCTCCTCCTTGAGACTCAGAACCGTCTGGTTTAGTGAAATGATAGCGTAGTACTTGGCGTGCTGGCTTTGACCGGGCCGGAAGAGGACCTCCTCAACAGCTGAAATAATCGTGGACTTCATGAGAGGATGCGCCTGTTCAAGTTGCAAAAGTAGGTAAGACGCCCGCGAGGCAATCTTCTTAGACGTATCACCAAGCTTATTCACCAACAGACGCAACAGATTCGTCTCCTGCTCAGGTTTCTCCTTCAACAGTTCGTAGACGTAGCTGACAGCGCGCGAGCGGGAGAAATCGATCTCGTCGTTGCACCAGACTTCGAGAATCTTGAGAACCTCGAAGTACTGATCCTTTAGGAAATGCTCGTAGGCCCAGACAATCAGGTGGCTTTTCTGAAGACCATTGGGAAGAGCATCTCCTTCAGACCAGCGGTTGCTCACACCTTGCAAGGCAGCCACAAGCGATGGCTGGTTGGCGAAGGCCCGGAGTCGGCGATCGCCGGGCAAGATGGTTCCCTGGGCGAACATATCTTTGAGCGACCGAAGAACTTCAACGGCCTGGGCACGACTGCGCTTCTTTCCGAGGGCAATCAAGTTCTCCAGAGCCTTGGTGTTGTGAAGAGGCGATTCTTGTACGGCAAGGGTCAAAGCGGAAATCTTATCGCTGAGCGTACCAGTGGACATGATAGTACTGTAGAACTTGTGCGACGAAGAGGCAGAAGCTGCTTGCGCATCAGCGTATTCTTTAGCCTCCTTTTCGAGAAGCGAATTTGCGTAAGTGTGGAAACGCTCGATGAGGTGGCGGGCAACAGGGCTCGATTCCTTCTTCGCAATGGTTGGAAGTTCGATCATGAACCAGTCGGACCTCGGAGGAACGGACTGATCGTCTGGTCAGCATGCTTTGCCGGAATCATGGATGAGATGACTTACCAGTTTGGAGAACTCCTTGGGGAAGATATTCTCAGCAGCGGCCTGCTTGGCGGCCTTCTCCTTCTTGTCCTCCTTCGGGGCTGGCGTGGGAAGTTCATCCTCCGAGACCTCTTCTTCTTCCTCTTCCAGGTCCTCCTCATCGTCTTCAGCATCGAGCTCCATGCCACCAGTCTCTTCATCGTCGTCCTCTTCAGCATCCTCTTCTTCCTCTTCCTCTTCTTCTTCAACTTCGTCGTCTTCAAGGTCATCAGGAACCACCTGGCCTGCGGCAGCCAGCATGCTAGCCAGCTCCTTCCTCAGAGAGTCTTCCTCAGACTTGCCCTTAGGTTTCTTCTCGGTGGCATCCTCGACCTCGGACTCGGAGTCGACACCGGCCAAGAGATCCAGGTCCTCTTCCGTACCCCCAAGGGCCAGAATCTCCTGCCGTAGAACATCGTCAATGTCATCCTTGTTCTTTGGCTTTCCTTTCCCGATATCCTTCTTCGCCTCCCCAGCAATCACATCACCATTGCGATCGCGCTTCTTTCCCTTGTTGCTGTTCTTATGGTCGGCGGGCGCCTGCTTCGGCTGAGGTTTCGACGCAACCTGCTGGTCCTTCTTCGGTGTGTCAACCGGCGCGGACTTTCCCTTGCCGTTCTTCGACTTCTGCTTGGCGTTGTTCTGGTCCTTCAAGCGCTGTTCAATCTTCTGTCGCAAGCCGGCGAATGCACTCTCCTCCAACTGGGGGACAGACTCAGCGGCAGGGGTGGACTTTTTGGCGGCAGGGGTGGACTTTTTGGCGGCAGCACCGCCACCAACACCCTTACCTAGAGGGATATTGTTCGCTCCAGAAGAGGAGGAGCCTTTGCCCTTATTGCCTTTGGCCATAATTGACAGGGTGGGATGAATGGCCAAAATGCTTGCTCTCCTTCAACTTTTTTTCTGCCGCCCAAAAAATTATGGGGGGTCCGCTTCTTTCCAGGCCGCCGGAGAAAATGGCGGGCCGATCTGCCGTAGTACTGCTTGTGCCCGACGCTTGGACCATGTTAACTATCACATTGGGTTTAGTGCCTGGGCCGATAAGAACCGCGCTTCTTTCTTGCGGGATGCGCGCATTGCCAGCGGAGATGTGAATCTCTCTCACCCCGATGTCAGAAACACCTCGAGGCTGTGCTTCGGGATTTGGCGTCTTCATGATCTCGCGCATACGCCCTGTAGTGGGCCGGGCGCCCGGAGTTTCTCGAGTGTATCTTGGTATCTCTCAATTCGGGTATAGAGCGTCTAAAAACGCCTTCCATGTATGAGATATTATCCGTCATTGCTTGTATAAGATCTAACTAATCGTACTGTCAGACCGATGGCAGGACTCGGATCTCCAATTTTTGGATTCCAACAGGAGGTATAACGAAGAAGCCTGTCGAGGGTGAAAGAGGTACATCTCTAAATTAGATCATCGATCACTGTTCAGGAAACTGACGCTACACAGAGGACACAAATGACCTCCTAGTGAGGGGTGGCTTCCTGCGACAGGTACTGTCAGGGCTCTTTTTGGCAATCACAGGGCTAATCAAATGCATAGGCGTACGCGGGCATCTTCCACATGCTGCCATTGGGATTGCGCGTGCAGGATAAGCTTGAGAGACTCATAGATAAGCACATGCAGTCAGTCGGTAAGTCTACAGCATCACGACCCTTACATCGGTATTAGGATGTCTAATGTATGGCAAAAGGCGCATCTAAGGTGTCGCTCTCGTCTATATCATCCCAAGAGCTCTGGGAGCAATCGGGACGCCTCAAAGAGGGATCGGATGTAAGTCTCTTGCTATCTACTCAGCTGTGAGCTCCCCCTAATCAACCGGCAGGTCTTCCGTTTCCTTGACCGCAAAGAAGCACGCTTTCTCCTCGCACCCACTCATGAAGAAGAAATAACTACCCTTGTCGGAAGTCTTACCAAGTCATACCGAGATCTGCCCGTGCGCGTGTACCAGATCTGTCAGTAAAGCTTTCCCACTCCTCTCGACCGAGTCTAATTATGAAATAGCGAGAAAATACAGAGATGAGCAGAGACCCCGACAGGGTCTCCTTCGTGGTCGAGAATTCATCATGAAAGACATGTACACGTTCGACTACAGTCCCGAGACCGCTCTCCAGACTTACGTAGCTGTCAAAGGCGCCTACACACGGCTCTTCGACGAGCTCAAAATCCCCTACCTGGTCGCTGCTGCGGACTCAGGTAATATGGGTGGGAGCCTGAGTCACGAGTTCCACTTTCCCAGCGCGAAGGGTGAAGACACTGTCATCAGCTGCACCAGTTGCGACAATGTGTACAACGAGGAGCTCGCGGACGGAAAGGCTCACGCTAGCGTGGACGAACAGCCTCAGGCTCAACAGAAACCTGGCTTTGACACCGGTGAAAGCTCCGGTGAGGCCACCCCCGCCGTCTCCGTCGGCCTTTGGATGTCCATCTCGAAAGACAAGAACACGCTGCTGCGGTGCTGGTTTCCGCAGTATACCCTCCAAGAGGTCCCTGTGGAAAGGGAGGTTAACTCGCACGCCGTCAAGTCTATCGCCGACGCCGCTGGGATGGACATCGACATCAGCGTCGAGAACCCGCTCCAGCAATGGGCCACACACGTCAAGTCCCACAGGTCTTCCGCTCAGCGCCCGCGGATCGTGGATCTGTACGACTCGCGCGTACGCGCATACAAGCGTCCTCCGCTTACCGACACATTGGAGGAGGTCGGCTGCACAGCGGAAGACGTGGATTTCTCAAAGCTGGATCGCTTCCCAGGCACGAACAACCACCTGAACCTGGTGAGGGTCCACGAGGGCGACCGATGCGCCAAGTGCGGTGAGGGTCTGGCACAGACGCACAAGGCAGTCGAGCTCGGTCACACATTCCACCTAGGCACCCGCTACAGCGATGTCCTCAAGGCCACCGTGATGGTCGACCAATCTGCCATGCCCAGGAGCAAAGACAACAACAAATCCGGCCCCCAGACCGTACCCATGGAGATGGGGTGCCACGGAATTGGCGTCTCGCGCATGATCACTGCGGTAGCGGACAGCCTGGCGGACGGCAAGGGACTGAACTGGCCTCGCGTCATTGCACCGTACGAAGTCATCATCGTGCCAGGCAAGGGGCTCGAGGCGGAAGCGGAGAAGGTCTACGACGCACTGACCTCTGATGCTGGAGGCTTGGACGTGATTCTGGACGACCGCGACAAGCAAATGGGCTGGAAGCTCGGCGATGCGGACCTAATCGGATACCCGGTAATCATTGTGGTAGGTAAGGGATGGAAGAAACAGCAAACCCTGGAGGTGCAATGCCGTCGGCTGAGCGTGCGTGAGGATGTGTCACTTGAGGCTCTTCCGGCGTTTGTGCAATCTCTGCTGCAACGATTGTAAGCGCTTTCGCGTGGGTTGTAGGCTATGCTGATATCCAAAATCGGGGCTATGCTGCTCTTCCGGAGGCTGAGTGGCACGGAGCTTTGTAAGATACAAAAACCATCGAATGAACAATTAGAAGTAGATTGACCGCAAATTATACCCCACTCCTTTCTAATGCGCCGATAAAGAAGATGAGTCAACTTCTTAGATCACTGGTGAGATCTATCATTTAATGGTCCGGGGATAAAGAAGTTTGAGGCAGTTTGCCTGAAACTATTGAACTCTTGGCACCGACGGGGATTGTTCGCCGTGCCTGGAAAGATTCACCAAACCTCAACTATATAAGGCGCAATACGTGACCGATCAACATCACTCGATCAATCCACAACCAATCCACCTCCACACACAGACACCCACCTCATACACAATCCCCACAACAAACAAACAACCATGTCCACAACACCAACCCCCCACCCCACCACCACCGCCCCGCCAGCGGTAACCACCGTGCCCCGCGTCGGCATCGCGGTCCTCATCTTCGGGCGCGCCAACCAAGTCCTGCTCGGCGAACGCCAAGGCAGCCACGGCGCCGGCACCTGGGCCCTGCCCGGGGGCCACCTGGAGCCCGGCGAGACGTGGGCGGCGTGCGCCGCCCGCGAGGTCCTCGAGGAGACCGGCCTCCCCGTCTCGCGGCTCCGCTTCCTGACGGCCACCAACGACGTGATGGCGGCCGAGAACAAGCACTACATCACCATCTACATGGGGTGCACGCCGGCGCGGCGCGAGGACTGCCGCGCCCCGCCGCCCGTCATGGAGCCCGACAAGTGCCGCGAGTGGCGCTGGGTGGAGTGGGAGGAGGTCACGCGCTGGTATCGGCTGCAGGAGGAGGCCGAAGCGCAGCAGCGTGCAACCCTCGCTGCTGGGAGTCCCGCGGGGGCGTTGGTGCCCCGACTTGAACACCCGCTGTTCTTGCCGCTGATGAACCTCTTTCGGCAGCAGCAGTATTGGTTGCCGTTGCAGGAGTATCAGTTGTTGATGGGGTGGGAGGAGGATCGGTAGATGATGATGATGATGATGATTAGGGGGGTAAGGTTATGGGTATTATGATTTTATTCTCTGATGCAGTAATGGGATTTCTTATTATGATTTAATCTGTTTTCCTTTGGTGTTTTGTACTTCGAGACTTTGGACATTTACTTCGCTCCAGGAGTTGATTTTATGTTCTGTACGGTGAGTAAGCAGTGCATTGACTGACACAATGGGTGCACAATGAACCCATCTACTTGACTTCTCAGTACAGCACCGGCGCCTTTTCTTTTGTACATGCTCGTACCATTTACCCATCTTAGAAGTTTACATATTGTATGCCTATTGAACTGCTGGAATGTTTAGCATGTATTGAGTGCCTGCTTGTGGATACTTCAAGCCCTGCAAGGCATTACTTTTTTGCCAGCTCGACGCAGCAGGATAGGGTGCTAGAACTATAGAATGAAGTTCTAATCAGTCACCTCCACGGACCAGCGACCCTTACCTTTTTTTTTCTTTGGTGAGAGCAGAAGAGAAAGCCACAGCTTTGGTTCTGCCATGCAGCCCTCGCGGTAGCACTTCACTGCGAAGGAAACAAAACCCCCTGAAATAGGCCGTGCAAATGGGATCAGTCGCAGCGCTTTATGCTTCAAGAGCTTCTTGAAAGGTTCCTATAGACGCTCAACTTGCGAAAAGAGCTCCACTCAAGTACGGGCCAAGTTTGAATGAGGTCAAATTTAATCCAAAACGGATGGCAGTGGTTTGGCTCGGGTGACCACTTCCCCAAAATCCCCAAAATCCCCATCATCTCCCCAACTTCTCCAACACTAACTCACAAACCCTCCCGGATTCATACGGTCATGCAGGAAAATTAGACACAGTCGCGCATTGATTCCCAAGAGATACCTATTCCAAGCACACAGGCGGACTGGAAGAGCTTCGATAAGGACATGACACACATGACCTCCCCTCGCAGTTCCTGCAGACCATGGGGCAATCGGATGAGCTTGAAGTCTCCATTGAGTACAAATAAGTTGTGTGATCCCAATCCTGCGCATACATGCTGCAAACCAGCCACTTCGAACAATTCCTTTGACTCCTCAGAAACTGGCCCAAGCTAAGTTGAACCCATGAAAGCGAAACGTTCTCTCCTCCGTCCGTTGGGTCTAATCTGTATGTACTGTGTAGTACCACCAACCGCCCGAGCTTCGCGCCAAAGCCACCGCCCTATGGGACTTCCTGGGCGCCGATTCCATCTCGGACTGGGACGGCCACCTCCAGCTCTAAGTGCTGTCCCTGGACTGCATTGCTAATGCGCTCAACGGCCCCTTCTACAAGGAGGTGGTCGTGCCCGACGAGCAGAAGTTCATTTCGGCCCAATCGTGCCAGAGGACCGTTGGGTATGAGGAGTGCTTTACTATGGATAATGAGGTGGATAAGAGGGAGAAGCTGCACTACTAGTTAGTACGGGGAGACTTGATTGTCGGTGCTGACTGAGGGCAAAGCTATATAGCTGTGGTATTGAGTGTAATAGAGAGCTATCGCATTGTGTTGCTAGAGCTAGAGCTATATACTTCCGAAGGAACGTTAGCGAATCATGGGCCCAAGCCTACGACAACGCGGCATCATTGACTCCACTTGTAGTGAGAAAGATCTATAATACTCAAACTTCAAGCATTTTCTCAACATGAGCTACCTACCAAGTGAACAGTTTCATACTTCATCCGCTAGAGAGTTACTGTACAATTGCGCAAACTCATTGGCTCCGGTGGGCAGTCTTGGCGCAGCCACCGCTGCACTGTAGAACCAGCGGCACAATTACTAAGCATCACAACCCCCGCACAAAAAAGAATCACCACCGCTCCCCCACTTACCACCTCCCATACAAACCGCAGCCGCAAACCAAGCTTCACCCGCACTCCAACCACAGGGCACCGGTCCAGGCAACTGTACAGTACACCACCTACACCAGCGCCAGCCCCTGCCACCATCCACAACCTCACCAACCCTAGTCCCACCACAATCACCCACCTTCTAACAAACCCCATAATCGGCCCTCGACACCCAGAACACATCCAAAATGTCCGACCCCAACACCGCCGACCCCCCACCAGGCTCAGGTAAGTGTAAATCCCAAGAGAACCCCCGATCAATTCTCACCCCAAAACCCAACGCAACCCAGACTAATCGCTCCAACGGCAACAGTAAACATCGCCTCCCTCTCCGTGCCCCAACTCCGCGCCCTGCAGACCCGCCTCTCCTCGGAGCTCGAGCACCTGACGACCTCGCACGCCAAGCTGCGCGCCGCCCAGCTGAAGTTCCGGGACTGCGTGCGCTCCATCAACGAGGGGGTGGTGGGCTCGGCCAAGAAGGGCACCGCCGGCGGCCCGGAGCAGGAGATCCTCGTGCCCCTGACGAGCTCGCTGTACGTGCGCGGCCGGCTGGCGGATCGGGAGAAGGTGCTCGTCGATGTCGGGACGGGGTTCTATGTGGAGAAGGTAATTTCTCCCCTCGTTTTTTGTCGTGGTGGTTGCTGTGGGATTGGGAGGGGCTTGTGGTGGGATTGCTGGGGGAATGGGTCGGGATGATATTGGGGATTGTTTCGGAACTGGGGCTCGATTGGAATGTGTGGGCTAATTTGTTTGTTTGCTCGCTAGACTGCTCCCAAAGCCATCGAGTTCTACGAGAATAAGGTCAAGGATCTGGAGACCAACCTCACCGAATTGGAGAAGATTGTACAGACCAAGAGTCAGCAGCAGAGGCTCTTTGAAGACGGTATGTTGCACCATCTTACTATTCAACCATACGGCAAGGAGTTTCTGAGAAATGATTTTTCAATTCGATATTACTACGATTACAGCCATGCTAACGCTCCAGGATCAGCTTTGAGACAGAAATTGCTGGCCGAAGGGGCCGCATCCTCCGCTTCCGCTACCGCCGGTGCAGGTTAGTTGGTAAGCCACTTGAATTAGGTACAGAAACAAAGCAAAGAACAAAAAAGGCATTAATTAACCCCCTTGCCATGGCATTAAAACAACTTTCTGAAAAAAAGAGAACGTAGCTCTCCATACTACCCCGAAGGGCAGGCTTTCTGGTGACTTAGAACAAAGTCCCGAGGTCTGCATCTAGAGCCCTAGCATTGCCGCTGGAGGCCGGGCTTGCCGAACGACCATCAGCCTTAGCCTTAACGCTTCCGGTGGCTGGCATGGTGCGGGGCGGTCCAGACCTAAGAAGGGCTGCAACCCGTTTGATCAGGTCGATGAATTCCCAGAGACCCTGGGACTTGTCCCCCGACTCATTAGCGGCCGGGAAAAAGGTCTGAAGATTCGGGTCGTAATTGGCTGCATGTCCCACGGGCATATTGGCATGTTTGCCGAGCAGATTATCCCAAGTGAAGTCAAAGACCGATGCTCCCCAGGAAACTCGAGGTTTCCCAAAGGGTGCTGCGAAGTTCAAGGGAGCCGACTCAGTTGCGGAGGTTCGGGTGTATTCGTCGTACCGTGCTATCTCCAGGATATATCTGGTCCCCTTCAGGCGGTACCGAATAGCCGTTTTCTCGATGAAGCGGGAGACTGGTGCCGAGGCATGGAAGATGACTTTGCGAACAGGATTAGCCGAGATGTCACCCATAACATCGTTGCTCTTGAACTTGATCGTGTGGGAAAATTCGCGTAAAGCTCTCTCGATTGCAGTTGCTTCATAAAACTCCAGTGATGCGATTTCCAGCTGCCAATCAGACCTATCACGACGAATTAGAACTACGCCGAATATTACACTGGACACAAAACAGCATGACTCACCTTTCGAAGTCGATTACTCCAACCTGCAAGGGTGAGCGCGAGTCCTTGACTTGGCCGATCTTGCGCGGTTTAAGCCAGCGGCTTTGCGTCATTGCATAATCGCGTGCTCCAGAACATTTCGCAAATTCAGCCTCCAAGCGTAGCAGAGAATTCTTCTGACCGGAGAATTCGAAGTTCACAGAGAATGCTGGCTCGGGCTGTCTCAGGGAGTCCATGCTACGGTCGTATGGCTCAAGAAGACTGGTGGCGGAAAGCAGTCTAGGAAGCAACACAGACTGGTCGATCTTCAGACTGTTAACTTGTCAGCTTTGGATCACGGATTTTAGGACAGCATCACGCGCTCACCCTGGGATCAGACGACCCTTTGTATTCTCATGGAACAACATCTCACGGAACTCCTCAAAGCCCCACGCCGGTTTTCCCTGCGATGGCTGACGATAGTAATCGAGCACAAACAAGCCGATATTGGCTCTCATGCGAAGGTGTCCACGCACGTAGACTACACTCTTCAAGCATTTGTCAATCACTTTGAGAAGATGGGCATTGTTCCTTGACCGGATCAGCTCAGCTCGGCCCGGCCAATTATCCAAGTCGGCCTTGCTCATTGGAATCGCGCGAAATAGTGGTCTAACAAAGCCCGCCTCCTTTCTCGCGGAGACTTCACCATGGCCACTTTCGAGGGGCTCAACCAAGTAGATCTTCGACTTGACGAGACTGTTTGCCATAATCTCGGTCCATTTGTTACGCAGGAGCTGGACAAGCAGGCCGGTTTTGGCTTGGTCATAGCCGAGAGCGCAGATGTGATCAGGCAACTTCTTGTCAACGAATAAGTGACACGTGAACCTGATACGAAGAGGATCAAGGGCTTCCAGATCGGTGCCAAGGGCATCACGCAAGGAGGGGCCCTCCTTTGGCCACAGAAAGAGTAACTAGTTGAGAGCTTGAAGTCAGAAGAATTGATGTTGTAATTGTCATTCTAGTTCTTCACTGACCTTCTCAGAAAACATAAAGTCCAGCTCAGGTGCCTTGCGGTACGCGAGAATCAAGGCATCTTCTAGCTCAAGTTGATCCGCAAGATCCTCCTTTCCAACAGAATAGGCAAAGGTCTTCGTCCATTCCCGTTTCTTGGGCAGAGTGAGGGTGTCGCATCTAGCAAGAATGCTCTGAATGAGCTTGGTAGCCTCAGAGACCTGATAGGATGCCCCCCAGAGATGAATCACCTATATACATCAGCTACTTCTTGCTCAGTTGGGCAAGACACATCATACATCATGATTTCCGGCGGGCGGGTTGATGTAAGCTCCGGTCTTTCGACAGATGTCATCAAAGACATCATGGCGTCCCTGTTGTCCGAATGGGCGTCGAGACGAGACTGACCGTGCCACGGTGCAGAATCTAGTCCCCAGTCAGTACTAACTTCAGGCCTTGATTCAGACTTCATACTTACGTGTCTCTAATCTCTCTGAACGGGTGCGAAAGCTTGATGGTTTCTGGACCAAGTGATATTAGTTGGAATGAAGTTGATCGAGAGAATGATTCTTACCTGCGGGCTGGATTCCATTTCTCCATTGCGACTTTGCCGGAGTCTCTCCTGGAAGATGGGCCCGGGGCGAAGACGAGCCTCTTTTGCCTCCTGAGGCACCACGTCCTCTGTAAGCGCGAGCTGTTCCTCGGGCAGGGGCGGGGTTATGGACAGTGGTGTTCTTGTTTGCAGATGTGACAGATGCTTCACGAACATGCTCGGCTTTGGAAGTGGGCTCAGCCTGCGATGCAATGTTTTGCACGTGCAAAGCCTCAGTCTCAGAAGGGTTCTTTTGAGGACCTGGCCGTCCGTAGCCGGGCAGCGCCCATTCTAAGAGTAGAAGATCAGTATCTTTCCTCGTAGAATGGAACTGACAAGGTTCAGGCAACTTTACCTTCTGCTCCAGAGGCCTCAAAGCTGGTGATTGATTAGTATTTGATCATTGGTTTGACGACAACAGGACAGCTTACTCCATGTAGACCGAGTTCTTCCCAGCCAAAAGCTGGGCTGAGGAATGAGGGGATACTCCTCGACTGAAGCACTCAGTGAGCAAATCGATCAAAGGACCAAGAGGGCAGATAAAAGACCAATGGAGTGGGTGAGCGATGGAGCTGACGCGTGATGACGGGGAGGTTTAGGCAGATGGAAGAAGAGAAGATGTCATGGACAGAGTGGGAAGTCACCCGGAGTGACTTTGGGGGGGCAACGAAGAGGAAGGATAGAGGATGAGACACAACAGCCACAAAACAAACAGCACTCAGCGGCTTCTACAGTTAGAAATCCCGTGAATAAACGCAATTGGCCAGTGAAAGAATTAACCGGTAAGAGAAACTGCTTGTTTCCAATCGCCCAGTAGCTGTCTCGGCAGCCTGCATTCACCGCTGGAACGACGAAAAGTGAAGTTGGGTGCTCGCTTTCTTTGGGATGTCTCCAGAGGCTGTATCAACAAAACTCCAAGGCTCTCACAATGTACCTCCAGAGGTGACTTTTTGTCATAGACAATTCAGTTGCAAGCTTGGTGGGTGTTACGGACAGGCAGTAACAGCGCTTGCTGCCTCGTTTAGCAGAAGTATAGCGCACGTCATCTGATTGGCGCGGAACCGGCAGTGCGGGCGCTAATCCTAAAATGGGAACAGCGGCACAAGCGCCAGGCGCGCGGCAGGCGCATCTTTTCGGGTTCCCCCGTCAACATATCGACCATAATCAATTGTCTCTCCCTTGGCTGGGAATTCGACTATCACAAACAATGGCTTCCGACTCATCGAGCCAAGAACCTGGCTTGCAGTCGCGCAAGCCGAGTGTCCGGAAACGTGCCCAGCTATGGATGACCAAGGGGGGTCTTGTCCGGGACGACTCCGATGACGAGCTGGGGGAAGAAGACCACCCATGGGAGTGGATCTACGACACAGAGGACACTGATGATCAGGATAGCAAACCCACGGCCGACTCTGCGCAAGATACCCCGAAATCGATGCGCAGACGCTCCGTCCGTCCGAATGCCAAGCGCTCGCAAAAGATAATCGGCGCTCGCATGGGCTCGTTCGAATGCGCCCTGGGCCAGGTGGTGCTGCTCAAGTCCCCAGAGCCCGGCAAGGATTGGATCGGAATTATCACAGAGTTCCTGGAACAAGAGGATGATGATGACGAACTCATCAAGTCGGCCAATATCATGTGGTTTGCCTCTCCGGACGAGTTCATGTCGACGAAGAACAAGAGACGATCGGATGCCCTGCCCAACGAACAATACTTGACGGCGGACTTCAATGTCAACCCCCTCACCTCTATCAACGGCAGAGCCACGGTCATGTCGAAGGATGCGTTTTATGCCAAATATCCTGGCGGTGTCCCTCCGAAGGGAAAGGAAGCGCTGGCGGAATTCAACAAGTGCATTGTGTGTCGCAGAGGTGTGAACCAAGTTCAGGGAAGATATACCGAAGAGTTCGTCTGGGAAGAGGTTTATCGAGAGGATAGATTGTTTGATCTTATTGATATGATCAAGAATGGGCTCAAGGTAGCCAAGAAACGCAAGCAGGTTGATAATGATGTGAGTATAACAGACTGCTTTGTCACAACTCTGCAAGCTGATAACTTGAAGTATGTCGAAAGTAAAAATGAAGAGGACGTTGCTCCGAGTACACCCAGAAAAAGGCAAAAAGTGGCTTCAAATGCCACACCTCAATCCAGACGTCAGAAATCTTTGACTACTCCGACTCATAAGAGGTAAGCAATTGCCTAAAATCACCCCAATCATCGTGTCACAGTCTCACATTTCATCTTAGGATCGTTGTAAAGAAGCCACTCGAATTTACACCCCTTGGTACCCGTATCCTTTCACCATCACAACTGGCCTCTCCTTATCGACAGGCGCGGACTCTCCTCCATGTGTCTACCGTGCCGCAATCGCTCCCTTGCCGGAAAACGGAGTTTGACGCAGTCTACAGCCATCTTAGTGCAGCCATCATGGAAGGGACGGGTACTTGTATCTACATCTCTGGCACACCCGGAACGGGTAAGACAGCAACCGTTCGCGAGGTCGTGGCTCAGTTGAACGCCGCCGTCTTGGCGGAAGAAATGGACGATTTCATCTTCGTTGAGATCAATGGCATGAAGGTGACTGACCCCCATCAGTCTTACTCTCTGCTCTGGGAGGCCCTTAAAGGTGATCGTGTATCTCCGTCCCACGCTTTAGATCTTCTTGAACGGGAGTTCTCGCACCCTTCCCCACGGCGAGTGTCCTGCGTTGTCTTGATGGACGAACTGGATCAGCTCGTCACCAAGAACCAGTCGGTGATGTACAATTTCTTCAACTGGCCCGCCCTACGACACTCCCGACTCATCGTTCTCGCCGTGGCCAATACCATGGATCTCCCCGAGCGAACCCTGAGCAACAAGATCTCCAGCCGTCTCGGCCTCACCCGTATCACCTTCCCTGGCTACAAACACACCGACTTGATGGAGATCATAAGTACACGACTTGCCAACGTGCCAGGTAACATCGTGGACGCAGATGCCATCCAATTCGCCAGTCGCAAAGTTGCCGCCGTCAGCGGTGACGCCCGTCGCGCCCTCGACATCTGCCGTCGTGCCGTTGAGATTGCCGAACAACAAGCCAACGAGGCCGCTCGTAAAGAGCCCCTCGAAACCATCGACGAAGACGACACCGAATCGATGCCCCCCACCCCGAGCAAAACCCCCGCTCGCAAAGACCGGGCATCCAACAAGAAGACCCTCCTCCCCCCGTCCCCGCAAAAGAAAGCCCAACCCACCACCACGGGCACCAACAAACCCATCGTCGGGCGCGTCACCATCGCCACAATCAAACAAGCCATCCAAGAAGCCACCTCCACCCCGCTCCAGCAATCCCTCCGCTGTCTGCCCCTGGCCGCGAAGCTCTTCCTCGCCGCCCTCCTCGCCCGGGTCCGCCGCACCGGCATCTCCGAGTCCACCGTCGGCGACGTCATCGACGAAGCCAAGCGCATCGCCGATGCAGCCGTCGCCGTCGCCAGCGCGGCCGGCGTCGGCATCCGGGAGTTCTTGCTTGTCGGCGGCAGCGGCGCGCGCGTGCGCGCGCTGGGATCCGCGGCCATGGAGCTCATGAACTCGGGCGTGCTGGCGTTAGAGCACAGTGCGGGCGCGAAGGGCCCTCTCGGCAGCGCGGCTATTCCGCATCGGGGGGACCGGAGCGGGAAGGTGCGGTTGCGGGTCGCAGCGGAGGATGTGCGCTCGGCGTTCTGTGACGATGCAGAGGCCAAGGGGTTGGGGCTGGGGATCGAGCAGTGATCCTTATCCGTCGGGATGAGCGCACGGGATAGAGCCGGGATTTTGTACGATATATTAGCATAGGAATAATGATACCCACGGTTTTGAGCACAAGCATAAATTGGTTGAGTACGTCGGGCAGAGATGAATCTCATGTGTTGAGTAAAGTGTACAAGCTGGTCATAGAGGTATGAGATGGTAAAAGCTCGAGATTGATGCTCGGCTTATTCATTCTATGATACATCTAAATAGTCCATAGTATACCAGCAAGAAAGAGAAATCCAAACCACACAACGCTGGACGCCATAGTGCATACAATAAGAAAACACAAAGAAGAACATCCGTGACCACCTCCGGAGCAGAAGCAGAAAAGCATGAAGAAGATTTTGTCAGATTCGACTCCCGTGAACAGATTTGTACATCCACGGAAGCTGTCGAGGCCGGCAAGCGGGGGGTATTTTCCGGAAAAGGATAGGAGGTTTTGAAGAGGTAAATGGGAGGAAGAAGAAAGGCGGGGGCGGTTGAGGGGGTGAGAGTGGCCAGCTGGCTGCAGCAGCGCGCAGGACACTAATACCTCTGCCGGCCAAGGGTAGGAGCCCAAGTGACCGGATGCGACTCGGGGGTGGCCCCGTCGTCCTGCTTCCAGATCTTGATGGTCTTGTCGGCTTCACCGGTGATGAGGCGCAGACCGGTGCGGTCGAAGGTGGAGGACATGATGCCGGCCTCGGCCTCGAGGGAGCCGGGCTGGGCGGTGGACTCGATGGTCTGGTACTGGTAGCCGGTCTTCCAGTCCCAGAAGCACATGGAGCCGTTGTCGCCGCCGGAGAAGAGGACGTTGTCCTCGTTGGCGGCGAGGGTGTTGATGATGGCGTTGTGGCCCTCGAAGTTCTGCATGAACTCGCCCTCGGGGCACTTCCACTGCTTGATGGAGCCGGTGCTGGCGCTGGCGAAGGTGAACTCGCGCGGGTGGGTGACGATGTTGCGGACGCCCTTCTTGTGGTGCGTCAGCACGCCCATCGACTTGCCGGCCGCCAGGTCCCAGAGCCGCACGGTCGAGTCCAGGGAGCCCGTGATGATCTGCGGGTCGGCCTCCTGGCACTTCACGTCGGCGACGGTGCCGCGGTGGCCGGACAGGACGTGGACGTTGCTGCGCGTGCGCATGTCCCAGACGCGGGCCACGCCGTCGCGGCCGCCGGTGACGAGGAGGTCCAGGCGCGGGTGCAGGTCCAACGTGTACACGCCGCTCAGGTGGCCGTGGTAGTGGCGGATGACCTTGTTGGTCTCGAGGTCCCAGCACTTCACCATCTTGTCCTCGCCGCAGGAGAAGAGGTACGGGTGCCGCGGGGAGACGGCCAGGCCGCGCACGGTCGAGATGTGGCCGGTGAGGGTGAGCCGCAGCGCACCGGTGGCCAGATTCCAGATCTTGATCGTCCGGTCACCCGCACCACTGGCGAACCATTCGTTGTTCGGCTCGACCGCCAAGCTGCGCACCCAGCCCAGGTGGCCGGATATCACCCGCATCAGCTTCCACGGCGCATGCCAGTCGGGTCTCTGTTGTCGCGTCGCCGAGGGTCGCTGGATCAGGCTCTTGGGTTCGTTCGCACCGCCGACGCCGCCCGCCGCCGGCCCGGGGGCCTTCTTGACCAGCGCCATCGACGCGCCGCTGCCATCTGCGGCCGAGGCCTTGGTCTGAGTTTGGATCTTGGGTCGTTTGGCGCGTCCGCTGGCGGCGGCGGCGGCCGCCGCAGCGGCTTGTTTCGCAGCGAGGGCGGGGGGCAATTCTCGGACATCGTCGTATTCCGCTTTGCGTCGATAGGACAGTCCAATGGAGCCGCTGGCGACCGAGGGGGTGACCATCAGGTAGTCGGGACCAAAGAGTTCGGCGGTACGCTTCGCCGATAGGCGCACGGCCTCATCGGGCGATGTGGAGGGAACGACGTCCATTGTGTAGGTAGGTGAGGAGGAGTTTCGAGGTGATGGCGTGGGCGATTAGTCGGGGGCGTCCTGATCCCTCAGGACAGGGATGCGGTGGCTTTCGAACTCGAGAGTATCCGTAGAAGAGGTGCACACAGGAAGATGGGGTCTAAGACTGTAGTTGTAATTAGTATATGTGGAAATATTGGAGAGACGTTGAATGAAAGAATGGTCGATAGCTTGAAGATGAGGTGAAGTTGCAGAGCTGCGGACTGAAGAAGCGAAGCTCTGGTTTTCCGCGGATGCCGATGCCTAAGGCATATAAGGTGTCGAGGCCGCGGTTCTCCGCATCTTCAGGCCAACCATCGGATCATCAAATCAACCCCGCCGCAAACAAGAAACAAGCAATAAACCACCTGCATTAATCATGAGCGCTAGCACTGAAGCTAAGTATCCTCTTCATGAGGCTGCTCGAGAGGGAAAAGGCAGGTCTCTCCATCCTATCCGACCTTAAGATCTTGATGTATAACTAACCTCCATAGTCTCTACGGCCGAATCTCTCTTAAGCGTAAGAGCTGTCCCCGCACCGAATGACGAGTGGAAATATGTTAACTGACAGCATATGCAGGCAAATCCCAAGCTCGCTGCCACCAAAGATGACGACGAGCGTCTTCCCATCCACTGGGCTGTAGCCTACAATCACCTGCCTATCGTGGAGCTTCTCATCTCGAACAAGCACTTTGACCCCGACGTCGAGGTATGGCATCCAAGAAAGAACGCATGATAGTTCAAGCCTGCTAAAGAACCCTTCCAGGATGGATCCGGCTGGACCCCCTTGATGATTGCAGCTAGCTTGAAAAACGCTGAAGGAGATCCGATCATTGATCTCCTGCTGAAGAAAGGCGCAGATGTCAGCGTTAAGAGCTCATCCGGACAGGTGCGTATCCAGCGAGCTAGATTCCTTACTGCCATCAGAAAGGACACCGAACTGTGGTTAACACCGCTTGTTGAAGAATGCCCTCCACTTTGCGACCTCTAAAGCCAATCTTTCCACTGTCCGCACTCTGATCGCCAACAAATGCAGCGCTCGGGTCAAGGATAGACGTGGCCAGCTCGCGCTTCATCGGGCTGCCGCGATCGGTTCCACGCCCATCATCAAAGTTCTACTCGAAGATGGCAAGAGTCCGGTCAATGCGACCGATATTGACGGGCTGACGGCGTTGCACCATGCGATCTCTGAGGGGCATGGCGATGCGGCGATCACGCTACTCAAGGCTGGTGCGGAGGCAGACAAGAGAGACTCCAGCGGGATGCTGGCTATCGATATGGCACCAGATAGCAAGGTAGGACTTACGTATCTCTAGACAGGTTGTCTTCATGCTAACCACTGAGTAGGTCCGAAGCTACATCCTACAAACGGCGGAGAGAGAGGGGATCGATTTATAGGCTCGCAGCATAAAGATTCGGTGGGATCAAAAAATTGTCGGAGACCAACAGATTCTCAATAAATAATTAGACTGGATACCCGGAGTCTTTTCCAGACTCAAGACTGTTTCAATAATTCTTTTGAACAAGCGGACATGCATCACATAACATCGTCTAGAGCGATCTAGCCCGGAGCAAAGACTCTCTATGTACAAAGGGAAAGATCTCAGTAGTAAAAAAGGGCGGCGTGCATAGAGACAATAGCCTCATTTCATCGTACTGTCGACCAACTCGCGGTAAATCTTCTTGAGATCGGCAATATCTGCCTCTAACTCCTCCACCTGCTCGCTCTTTTCTCCCAGCATTTCTAAGGTGGTCTGATACCGCTGGTCGAGCTCATCAAGCCGCTGTTCAAGCTCGTGCACGCGTGTATCAGAGGTTCGCTTCGTCTCAACTTCCCGCATTAGATCCACGACCTGTTGTCGGGCTTCGTCGCGCTGCGAGGTGATTCGAGAAAGCTCGTCCTTCGATGCGGCACGTTCGCTCTCGAGCCGGCGGACGGTGGCACTCATGCGCTCGACCAACTGCACTGAGGGCCCTGCGCCAACTGTGGACTCTGAGATGATATCGTTAATGCCGCGCGAGTGCTGCGTGGGTGCTCCGCCATATGCGGAGGGGGTGGCAGAGCGGCTGAAGAGCTCATCATGCTCATAATTGATTGAGGGCGTCTCCGGAATTGGGAGATGTATCGAGCTGGTTGCAGTCGAGGGCGAGAGAATGGACTGAGTGGACAAGGGAAATGAGTTCTGGCGTGAGAGATTGCCCATGTCGGGCGATGTTGGCAATGTCGAGGGACGTCGACTGCTTGGTCGATAATCGGACAACGTTCCGATGGGCTCAAGAGCACTAGGCCGGCGACTGTAAGCCACTGGAGACTGTGTTCGAGGCTGTTGCAAGAAGACGGGCGGCGGAGACATCTGCTCACGCAATTTCGCACGCTCGTCCTCGAGCTTCCGTGTCCAAGTGGCATCGATCACCTTCTGCTGCTCTGCAAAGTCTTTCTGAGCCAAGTCCAGATCCTCAGTGGCTTTTTTGAGTTTCTGTTCCAGCTTTTTGATCTCTTCAGTTGCCTCCTCGAGTTTACTTTCTAGATCGTGCTCAGTCTCTTTCGCGGTCTCGAGCTCTTCTTCGATTCGTTTTACTTTCAAATTCTGCGCATGTAGAGTTAGCCTAGCAGTCACCAAATAATGTCTTTATATGTATTATGCTTACCATCTCACGGATCTTCCGTCGCATCTCGCTCTCGCGCCGTGCGGCTTCATCCCGCTCCTTTTCAACATTCGCCAACCGAGCAAGCAACGAACCCTCTAATGTCTGCCAATTCTCGCTAGCTACAGCGTACTGAGTCTGAAGGGTCTCGATCTGACGGAGCAATTTGACCTGAGTATCGCCAGCCACTCCAGTCGAAGCTTCTTCGGCTCGAAAGCGAAGGGACTCCATCTTACTTTCGAGCATCGACTGCTCACCCTTGAGTTCTACTTCAAGCATGCGAGCGCGCTCTTTCTCCTGCTCAATGGTAGCCTGCAGATCACTGATTTCGCGTCTCAGCTTCCCTTCGCTGATATCTCTTTCTATTTTGACGCTAGAAAGGTCCTCCTCCAACTGAGAGGCGCGGCGCCTTTCCTGTTCGAGTGCCTCGGACTGTGCCTTAGCTTCAACCGCTTCCGCTCGAGCGACGGCTCGTGCAAGCTGACCCTTCATTTCCTGGACAGTTTGACTCAGAGCGTTGCGTTCTGCAGTCACCGCTTCAAGATCTTGTGACGTCTTGGTCTGTGTCGAGAGACAATCATTGGCTCTCTTCTCAGCGGCTTCTGCTCGTTTGGCTCGACTTTCCGCGCTAGCAAGATCGCGTTCGAGTTTCTCTGTCTTTTTCTTGACTTCAGTTTGGGATTTCGCATTTTCCATCAACTGCTGCCTCAGCTTCTTGATAGCCGTTCGATGGTCCATTTCCGTCTTGGACAGCTTTTGACCTTCTTCGAGGAGAAGGGCTATCTTTTCGTCCTTTTCCCGTAGCTGTCGTTCTACGCTGCCGGGCTCCGCTGCTGTCGCAGCCTGCTTGGCGGATTCAGCGGCCTCTTTCGCAAGGTATTTAAGCTTCGACTGCAGTGCATCGATCCGTTCGATGTAGCCGTATATCTCTTCCTGCCGTTGAGATTCAGCGATTTTGTCCTCGGGTTGCAATTCGCCGACGGTGTTTTCCTGGCCGTTTGATAAATCATTGCTAGTTTCCTCAGCAGGCTCCGTCGACGAAAGAGATGCTGCAGGCGCAGAGAGTTTCGATTCGTTCGCAGATGATTGTGCCTCCCCAAGGGTAGGGTTCTTAGCGAGAATATCACCATTCTCCGTAAGCGCATGCGGAGGCAGTGCGCTTTCAGTCGATAGCCTGCTAATGTCGTTTGACCCTCGCGGGAGGCCCGAATCGTAGCTGTCACGCGACTCGGCTGCAACCGAGGCATCCTCGACCCGACTCGAGCTTCGCGAGTGCCTCCCTGTATTTATAGCTGGTGATCCGAGGCTAGAATCGATGTCCATGCTAGATCGGGCGCCGTTGCTGGGGACCGGACTAGTAACGGGCGATGAGTTCCGACTGGAGCTTTGCGTGGCGAGAGGACCCGGCGAGTTCTTCACCATTGCTCGAGCTAGGCGCTCCTGAAGCCGGTCATTCTTCCGAGCATTGGATGAGCTGCGGGAAAGGTCTGGTCGCAATTAGCAATCCGATGGATCTGCACAGGACAGAATGGACCATACTTCCGGTTTGCTCCGCCGGCTTGGGTTTTGTAGCAACATTCTTCGCTTGTACTTGTTTCTGATCCTCCTCCTCCGCTAATATCTGGTCGAGTCTCGATTCCACACCCGCGACAGCCTGTTGTAAAAAAGACCCGACCTTCCACTTGGGCTTGTTGCCTTGTGAATTCTGCGCCATGGTGACGACCTAGGTGCTTCGTTGCAATTTCCGCCGTGGGTTTATTCCATGCGCGAATGGCGCGATCGCCTAGTGACAAGTTCAGTGGCGATGAGATCGTATGTCAGGGACAGTCGCGAGGTCAAGAGGTCGGTGCGATATGCTTGTTGAGTGTTGTCGCCGAGTGGGGAAGACAAGGCTGGAAGGAAATGAACGTGTGACTTTTGGGGTGAACGGCACGTCGAAGAGTCAATTAGAGCAGAAGGAACGTGGCGATGCAAGATATACGACAAGGCAATGCTGTCCCTGCGCGGGAAGCCAGATGGCAGCCTAGGATGGTGCAGCTTGCGTGGACGGAGAAGTTGCAGCGCAACCGGCCGGGCTTGGCGATCGATGGAATGGATGAGCGTTTAATCAATCAATCCCACATCATCATTCGGACGGGCCCGAACCACCGCCGTCTGTCCTCCTCCACTCACCTCTCCATCTTTCCTTCTCCCACCCCCTCCTTCATCGTCCCTCCCCCCCCCCACTCCTCTTGACTCGCTTTTATACTCCCTTCCGATTGTTGCTACTTTCTTTCCAGCTGGATTCCTGCCCCTCTGTTCCCAGGATCCATCATGTCGTCGTTGCCCCTGGAGCCGCCTACGTATCTCAGCTCGTTGCAGAACAACATCCGAGCTCGCCCTATCCCTTGGGAGGGAGCTGTTCGAGCTGGCAACATTACCGATGAACACCTGAAGAAGATCAAGGCAGTTGATAAGGTTCGCAAGGAGCAACGGCGTCAAACAGTTGAGGGCGATCTAGCTGGGTATGTTAGTCTGCTGGCAGGCGGGCCCGAGAGCAAGAGTGTACTGGACTCCGCCGCCAGACGAACCGACATCGTGCAATGCATCCTCGTGCTGGCCGCGGATTTGATCAACGGTGGGTCTCTATCTGGCTTCCAGCTATCGTGAAACATGGTTGTTAATGGTTATCAGATGTTCCCTCCCTCGCAACGGCTCTGGTTGCCCACCCCAATCCTTACAAGTCATTCCTTCCCCTCTTGCGTCATTCGACCAACGCTGAAGACCCGATTCCTCTCCTCACTTCCACCTTTCTGACAAACCTGGTATCGGTCAGCCTGTTCTCCTCTTCGAAGCCAGCGCCGCGGGATGATGAGGCGCTTCCGCAGTTGTACACCTATCTCTCCACTCTGACCCAGAACCAAGACAGCGGGCTGCAGGATATTGGGGTCCAGGAGTTGTCCGCACTTCTTCGCACTGCCAGAGCGCGGGAACTTTTTTGGCAGCAACGCAAACAGACTGTCGATCCTCTCATCGATATTCTGCGAGCCGCGACGGGCGCTAAAGACAGCAGTTCAAGTACCCTGGCGGGCAGTGCGCGCGGGATCGAGCCTGGTCTTGCAGGTGGCATCGGACTCCAACTCCTCTACAGAGTATTGCTGGTGCTATGGCAGCTGAGTTTTGAGGGTAGCTTGGTCGGGGAAGATCTGCAAAAGTACGTGATGTGCGCGTAGTCTGTGCGAGCGGTGAAGCTAATACGTACGCCTTCTAGTGACTACGAATTCGTTCAGCTCTACACAAACCTTCTCCGCCTCTCTCCGAAAGAAAAGACAACCCGGCTACTCCTTGCCACGCTCAATAATCTCCTGTCCAGTAACCGCACGACTCTTCTTCCAGTGGCCGTCTTTGTTCGCCTGCCCGCGCTGCTGACGAACCTCTCGGGCCGCCACTTGACTGATGAAGACTTGCTGGAAGACCTTCAGGCTTTGAAGGAGCTTCTCGATGAATACACCAAGACGCAGACGACGTTTGACCAGTACGCGGCTGAACTGCAGTCGGGCCACCTGCGGTGGTCACCCCCGCACCGGAACCCCACGTTCTGGAAGGATAACGCACGGCGCATCTTGGACGACAATAATGGCGCATTGCCCAAGAAACTCGCAGAGATTCTTTCCAAGAACTGGGACAACGATAAGCAGGTGCTGGCGATTGGATGCAATGATGTGGGACATCTGGTCAAAGAGCTTCCCGAACGGCGGGCACAGTTGGAGAAATTGGGCTTGAAGACGCGGGTGATGGAATTGATGGCAGACAAGGACGAAGCTGTCAGGTGGGAGAGCTTGCGAGCTGTTGGAGAGTGGCTGCGTTATACTTTTGACGACTAATTGGGGACGAAGCCCATTCCAACTTCGTGCTATCCTTGCTCTTGTTTGTCACGTCGCTATCGTCTGTATGTATTTGGGGTCTAGACGAGCCATGCTGGGGCTGCATTTGTATGAAATATCTGTAAATGTTGCACTGTACTGTACTTTTAAGCGTAATCTGTCTGCTTGAAGTTGAATTTGATGTGCATTTCTACCTGATGTTTCATGGTGAATACTGCCCAGTCTGTCTAGACTCTCAAACCTGTTCTCCATAGGTACTTTCGTTGCATCACCCGCAGATTCGGTGGTTGGAGCGGACCGCCCCTTATCGATCATCCGTCAACAAATTGTCGGGAATTGCTGCTTATCGCCGCCACCGGCAGGCCGTGGAGGGGGCGAGTGGTCGGAAGAGTGGGCGACTGCCCTCGTGCTCGCACGGCAACTCTTTAGCTTCTCCGAATTTGTCTTTGATGCTCCCTCTCGATTATTCCTGCATTCGTTCTCGTTGTCTTGTCTCACCCCCACCGCCCCTCATCCGCTGTGGACTGTGGAATCCGGTCGATCTGATTCTGGACCCTCTCTCCCCTCTTCCCCCTTGGGGTAGCCGAACAGTCATCTGCGGAGAAAAAACAAAAGAAAGATCCCCGCCGAGGTCTACCATACCAGGATTCCCAGGAACGAACCCGCTTTATCCTCCCGAAAGCAGCCGATAAACAAATAAAACCACCAACACACATGTCGCGCTCCTTCACTGGGTGCAAGCGATGTAAAGGCCGTCGGCAGAAGTGTGACGAGCAGCGACCGAGCTGTGGCCGATGTCAGCAAGCGAACACGCCTTGTCGATATGCAATGCAGCTGCAGTGGGGTGGGCGGGCTTTCTCGCGCTCACGATTTGGAGCCTGCGTGGGTAATGGAGGCATGCATAAACTGGGTCCGTACGAATCCTCCGGAGTACTCTACTTTGCTTTAACTCTACTGTGTCGGTCGCTAACTTTAAGCGCCTGTATCTGATCAGAGTATTCCCCCGGCGAATTTATCTATACCACAAACTCATCCTCTACGGCACTATCTCCCGGCTCGATAATCGCTGGTACCCCATCTACGACGACCGCTACGACTAGTCTAAACTACTTCATTGACCCGTTCGCTTCCCTCTCGACCGATCAAAAGTCCCTTCTTCACCACTTTCTCAGCGATGCCTCGCAGATCACTGCCTGTCATTCCGGCATGCAACAGGACATTTGCAAGATGCTGGTTCCCATGGCCCTACAGACCCCGTCCCTCCTATACGCAACCATGGCCCTCTCTGCCATCCACCTACAAGCCCTCCACAACCAGTCGGAAAATGTTAAGTCGGCTCCGGAAATCGCGCGCTTCATGGCACTCAGCCTGGAACATTTTCGCAAGGAACTGGAGAACCCTGCCAGCAGAGGGTCGGATGCCCTGCTCGCCACAGCGCGCACTCTCTGCTTAGCCGAGATTCATTCGGGCGCCATTCATCCCAATTCGTGGCGCGCACACATCGCGGGAGCGAAAGCCCTCATGGATTCTTCGAATCAGCGCGGGATCCTGTCACCGGGATCGCCCGAGGGCTTCCGTCGGTATCTAGACCGATGGCACCGCTCGATTGTCTCGCTGACAGCGTTAACTGGAAACGGGCCGCCAATCGGGGTGGAAGCAACAGTCGCGGACAACACAACCGACCCCGCAACTCCTGATTATCTGGATGACTACTGGGGCTTCACTGTCAACCTGGCCGCGATCTTCCGGGCGATTGGCGCGGTATCCTGGCGGGAGCATCAGTGCCTCTTACAGCAACAACAGGAACCACGGCAGGAAGCCGCCGTAGGAGATACCATTGTCGACATCGACGTCGCTCACGAGGCAGCTGCGCTGGAGGGCGCTCTCCGTCGGCTAATGGCGGCCGAAGAAGTCGGAACCCAACCGACCTTCTACCCGGGTGTCACGGAGGGGCTGTCGCCGGACTGTATCCGGCAGCTGATGCTCTGCAATGAGGCCTTCCAGCGCAGTGCGCTCATTCAGATCCACCGCCGCTTGTACAAGACGCCCGCGTCGGCCCCGGTGGTGCAGGACTCAGTCAAGCGGATCCTGGAATGTACGGCGCAGATCGGGCCGTCGCCGGGTCTGAGTCCATGGGTGATGCTCACAACACCGCTGTTCATTGCGGGATGCGAGGCGCGCGGGGCGGATCGCCAACAGGTCCGCCAGCTACTGGCATCACTGCATGATACTATCCGGGTGCCAAATGTTTTGCAGTCGTTGAGATTATTGGAGCAATATTGGGGTAACCAGCTGGATGAGAATGAGGGCTGGTCTCAGTTCTTGGGTATGTTTTCTCCCCCTTAGAAGAAGTTGTTCGCTGACCTAGGGAGTAGATCGTATGAGGATTGACTTCATCCCATATTAGATGAGAGAGCGGGAATTCATTTGTGTGGAGATCGGCTCCACTGCGAGCTTTTATGTGGTATGATTGATGTATATATTAAGGATTGACACTGTCGCCTGGAAGGCATGGGGGTATCCTGCTTTGTGCTATTTTAGCGACGAGTTGATGGCGTTATTTTCTTCTGCTTCTGTTCTGGTGTCACATTATGCATTTACTTAGTGTATAGCGAGGTCTGATGTTGTTACACACAAAGACGGGGATGATAAAGAGAAACCCAAGTTTACCGTTGAATAAAGGGATCCCGGATCTAGACCTGAGATAAAAAAGCCAGGCATTTCAGGGGGGGTGGAAAGGGTTAAGAGCACCGCATGTTTCTTTGTGTCACCGGCTTTCCCTCCCTAGCCCTACTTCACCCTACTCCCACTTCCTTGTTCTGCAAGACAAATGACCCTAGAAACAGCAAGACAAGAACCCCTCCCAAGGAACAAACACAGACACATACAAACAATCAGTACGTAGTTCAAATCATGTTCCATACATACCCATGATAGCTACGCTACGCACTTGATTCTGGTTCTATACTTAGCAACCCTATTCCCTTTTCTGCGGTGCGGCAGGGAACACAGTAGGCTACTAACCTATAGCCTCTAACAAATATCCCCCCCCCCCAGCCCCTAGCCGCCCACGTTCGAACCGGACACAGTCATCCCAGGACGCCTATCTGCATCATGCATAAGCGGCGACTGTAGTAGCTTCCTTGGTCCTCCGTAAGTAGAGGTCTCCTCCGGCGGCTAACTAACCCATTACCTTGCCGCAGGGGTTGCCAATGCCAATGCCAGCCCCCGTGTCAGGGTTGGGGGAACCGCGCGCGTGCGTGCGTTAGGTTGCGTGCATGCATGATTGTCCTGCAGCCAACGCGATAGTTTAGTTGCTGGACCGTTTGGTGGCTAAGAATAGTTTGCTGGGTTGGTCGGGTTTGCTGGGATGGGGGTAGAGGTTGGTTGGTCGGTGGTGGTTTCAAGTTGACAGGTGAATGTCTATAGATGGACTTAATACTGAGTACGGAGACTCCGTCGTAAGTGGGCTTTTGTTTGTTGGTGTTTATTAGTGGGGAGGAATTGTCTTGCCAGCCAACTTCAATACGAAACTTGTTGGCCGCCGTTGGACTCGGGGCTGTATGTGAAGGGAGGGCAGGCCTGCAGGGTTTTGGGTCCATGCCTCATCCTTTGGGGGCGCTTACTAGTTGCGATAGTAGTTCGTACTATGGTCTTGTTGGTAACTTCGAGCTACTCTATGCTGTTGCGGTAGGGGCAGGGGTCATGGCGTTTCCGTTTTGTTATTGGTGTCTTACGTATGAATCATTGAATAGTTAGCTGATTGCCGAAAGCTACGGAGTACTCCGTATTGCGCTGGAGATGAGCTACTTGAGCTACTCTACCGAGTTGCGTATACATCCTCTATTCCACCGTAAGTGGAACCCTGCATGGATATCAACTCCCGAGCCGAGATGGGTACTGTACCTAGAGTCCACTGTCCACTGTCCACTGTCCACTGTCCACTGTCTCCAGGGCCGATCTTTCAAAAGTTCCCAAAAAGACATGCAGCAACTTTTACTTGGCCCATCGACAAGCGAGTTGCACGAATTCAGCAAGGATAGTCACGATCAGACTTCTGGGACGGTTGTGAATCCTTGGTCCGAGTGCAGGCGACTGTTGGTAACGGACCACTAGTCGGCGTTAGTTGCTTTAGGGGAGGGGGGAGGCTGGTCTGTTCTCTCCTTTTTTTTTTTCCGCCTTGTTAAGCTGACTCAGGCCAACTGCTTGGCTTGTTTGGTTTTTGTTTTTGCTTTTGTTTTTGTTTTTTTGGTTCTTGACAATGGTGATACAATGGTGTGCATAACGGTTGGCAGGAGTGTGCTTTTTATAGATATGCGTTTTCTCTGGAACCACTGTACTGTACTAATTGTCCGACGTACAAAGTGGTGGCGGGTGGAAAATGAAGCAGCAGCAAGCTGGACGGGACAGACAGCCGGATAACCCCTGACTTGCCGCCCGAGAGCTGGTGGGGCCGATCGGCCACCCGGCTGGGCCTCCGGCTATCTTCCAGACTGGCACATATTTGGTAGAAGAATATACAAGGTGGTGGTGGTGATGGTTGTAGTGGTGCTGGTATTGTACAAGTATAACAGAAAAATGAGAAGTGAAGAGAAATGATCTCATCAGCATAAACTAGAGTGCTCTGAGCTTCTCAATGGAAACTATTGTTCTCCAGTCAGTCTCCAGTCAGTCTCCAGTCAGTATCAATCAACCAACAATCATTGTATAGATCCCCCGGCCAAGTGGATCCCAGCTTTGCCTCTTTCTGCATCTCGCTGGCTCTCCTTTTTCCCGCGCGCTTCTGGCCTTTTCTCTCTCTGCCAATCTCATCCCCCTTTCCTTTACGTTTCCCTCTTTTGAGTTGATTTTAGTTGATTTCCGGATTAATTCGAATTAATTATTGCATTTTCCCTTTTCAAGCTTTCCTCCAGATTTTCCGTCTTTTCTCCCCCCCCCAATTTCTTTCCAATCAATGGATCCTCTCCTATTCTTTCCAACCCCAAAGTCTCAGTCTCAGTCTCAGTCCTAGTCCTGGTCTCACACGCAGCAGCCTTTCCATTCCTGAGCCCAAACCCAAACTTTCCCGTCAGCCATGAGGCCTGCGTCGATCCTCAGCTGATTGTCTTTGATCTGCTTTGTTCCTGTTCGTGTCACTTGTCTCCTACTCATCCAATTAGAGTGCAATGGCCCCCGGCTGGACTTCTCCGCCTCCTGCCTCGGGCGGTTTCCTCCCCTCGAGTCCTCCCCCATCGAACCATAACGAGAGCCATGATGACCATGACCATGGCCATGGCCATGATGACCATCCCGATGCGACTACAATCACCGCCGCTACTGCCGCTTCACCTCCTCCTCCTCCTTCTCCGCCGCCGCCTCTTACCACCACTACCACTACCACGCATCCGGACGCCAATAATATCTCTACTACTACTATCTCCTATCACCCAGGGAGTCTTGACCCCAACCCCGGTCCGGGGCCAAGTCTCCCTAACTTGCCCATTTCCACTACTTCCACCTCCTCTTCCTCTTCCGCCTACCCACCTCCCGACCTTCCTCCTTCGTCTATTGTCCCTATCCCCCTCTCCCCCTCCTCTCCCACCTTAGCATCTGCATCTCATACCCAAACCCCTTCCCTCTCCTCTCCCTTCACCGTGCGCAGGAAGCCGCTTCCCCAGGATGCTGTGAACCCCTCGCACGCAGCTAGGCCTTTCTCCTCCTCCTCCTCCTCCTCCTCCTCCTCGTCCCTACTTGCCTCTCCCCGGGGCAACTCGCCTGCGCATCCGGATTCTCACCCGGCCTCCCCTCTGGCTGCCGGCCAGACGCTGGCCTTGTCCCCGGTTTCATCGCCGTCGTTTCTGGATTACGTATATGACCGTCAGGACGACGAAGACGAAGACGATATATATCAACACACGCCTGAACCATACCCTGAATATACTCACGAAACACAACAGCAACTACACCGCCCCGTCTCTCCTCCCAGGGACCTGGATAGGTATGGTAAACCGTCGCATCCCTTCTCCCTGTGAAGCTCTCCCTTAAGGACCCTTGCCCCTTGGCTGGTACACTCGCTCCGCCTTACGCGCCTTTCGCAGCTTTCGGGAGGGCTTCTTATGTCCAATTCTCCCCGCGCACGTTCCAGGACTAACCCCGTGCTCTTCTGTGTCTACTCCAGATTCCCGCGTGGTAGTCCGTCCTCGTCCCATCTCCGCATAGACACGACTTCGTCCATAGGGAGCCCTGTCAACGACAGCGACGACGAGACCCCCGTTTACGATATTGCGTACTCCACGCGATTCACGAATGCGACTCGGATACATAACCGTCTCGTCAGTGAATCCTTCGTCCACAAACGTATATCCCCGGCTATAAACCCGAAGCGCGCTACCACCATGGCTCTGCACCTGCCAACGAACGGCCCAGCCCCGCTACAGATCGACCCTCCCCGCCGCACCGGCACCTCGTCAACTATGGGGGATAGCAAACAACCCAAGACACCCGGCAACAAGATCAGCTCTTTCTTTGGGTGGCGGGCAGGCAATTCCTCACCTGGCGCCGAATCTTCGAGCACGGACATCTCCGAGTCCGGCCGATCCCCAATACCGTCACCCATGCCGCCCTCGCTGCCCAGCGCGTCCTTCTCCATAACGCCATCCACAACGGTCCCCTTCGACCCCACTCGCCCGCATACGTCTCTCCCGCATCGCAATTCGTCGCTCAGCAGCGCTAGTATTCTGGAGAAGTCTGGAGCCCCAGCCCTGGTGGCGGAGCTCGAGAATGAGTTGCGGGAGATCAGCTCAGAGCTTGCGGGTTCGATCCGCCGGGAGATGGAGTTAGAGGACCTGGTCGAGCGACTGCAGTCGGATTCGGTCTTCGACACCCCTAACCGCCGGACCAGCGATTACTTCTCCGACTCCGGCAGTAGCTCTATCCGTTATGCATACGAGTCTGGTGGTCGAGTGGAGGATATTGAGAAATACAAGCGTACTGCAGAGCAGGAACGGGCCCAGATAAAGGTAGAGCTATCTCAGAAACTACAGGAAGAGCGCGGTCGACGTGCTGCCTCCGAGGCCCACGTTCAGATTTTGGAATCGCAAGTGCACCAGGTATGAATGCTTCAGGCCTCTGCTTCCGCTAGCGCTAACGCATCGTTCAAGCTGCGACGGGAGAGAGTCGATCTCTCTGATATGTCCTCCCGCACCAAAGAGCTGGAGACAGCTTTGGAAGCCACTCGTCGGAAATTGGCTGAAGAGCGCCAGATCAAAGACAACTTCGAAGATCTGCTCACTGCCATGCGTGTCGAGCTCGAGCAGCTCCGGAATGAGCGGGACCATCTGAAGGAGAACGTAATACCTCAGTTACAAAGCAGTGCCAGCAACTCTCACCAGCAATCGTCGGATCCTTCCGAGGTGGCACGGTTGATGGGCGAGATTGAGGCACTGAAGATAGAGAACGCCTCCCTAGCACAACTGCAAGGGAGCCGGTTTGCTTCCATCGCGGAGGAAGATACCATGTCTCCGGCACGAGGTACGGGACTTGGTCTCTCTCGTTCGAACTCATTGGCACGGGTGCGCTCAAAGCCAAGCGCCCCCACTGGCCTATCCCGGTCCAACTCTTTGTCTCGATCGAACTCTGTTAACCTCAAGGAACGGAGCGAGCCGCGAGAGAATCTGGCTGACAGGATTGAAGACGTTGAGGCCCAACGGGATGCCCTTCACGAAGCTCTTCGGCGCTTGCTCGAGCGCCAGGCTTACGATTCTCGCGAGTACGAGAAACAGCTAAAGATGATGGAGCTCGAGCTGGCTCGTGCGCAGATGGCGGAGTCTCCGCGTAAGATTGGCTACGAACGCGAGGTACGGAACCTCCGAGAGGAGGTCAACTTGCTCCGCCACCGTGCGGAAGAAGCCATGGAGCAGAAATGGCAGTGTGAAAAGGGACTCGCAGGTCTGAAGATGGATCTGGACCGCGCCGAGCAGGAGACTACTTCTTTGCGAGTCCTGCTGCAGGAGCATGACATCACGGTTCCCGAAGACTATGATACCGACCGGGACGGGTTTGCTGAAGTCTTGGTCACTTCTTCCTCTCTGGAGACTGCCTACAAGCAGCTGCAGGCTGACAGGGATCAGGCTGAAGCCAATGTCGCGCAGTCTCCCATGCTGGCGGAATCGGTCACGCGGACCGACAGCTTAGCGGAACATGTGAAGCAACAACTTGCAAACAACATTGCTCTGCGTGCCCGCTTAGCCGAGGCCATTGGTAAGGGCGAGAAAGAGCAGCAGCTGTCGGCTACGCGCATTAATGAGATGCAGAGCCGGCTCAAGGAGATGGAGGACATCCTTCTCATGGCACAGCAGTTCTCCGAGGACGAGATGGCGCGTCATGAGGAAGAAGTCCGCAATCTGCAGGAGAGTCACAGTCTTCAATTGACCCGTGTCAAGAATGGTGCGCGCAGCCCAATGGCTCTGTCTCCGAAGCCGCCGAACACCCCATTCGGCGCGCGTTCCCCGCGGTTGGACAAGACGACCAGCGGGGACGGAATGGCACTGAACGAGGCGGTTCAGTTCGAGACGCTTGCGAAGCGGGTCAAGGAATTGGAGAAGTTGCTCCGGGACGCCGACTCGGAGATGGAAGAGGTGGTCAGTCGGATGAACCGTGCGCAGATTGAAGTCGCCGAACTGCAGTCCGATCGGTGAGTTTCACCCTTTCTCTTACGTCCGACCGTGATAAATGACGTTCCAACTAACTCTTCCCAGGGATGAGGCACTACGCCAGACCAGAAAGCTCCAGGCCGAGATTCTGGCTGAACGCGAGGCATTAAAGACCCTGATTGTTTCTTAAGAAGTAAACAGTGGATGCGGATGCTGTGCATCTGCCCCGCTTGTACATGGTTGGAGGATCCTCGCCAGAGGCGCATGTATATAAATGACCATCATCAGTGATCTAGATGTATAATATCATAGACTAATATTGCATTTTCAGTTTCTCTGTGGTCTTTCAAGGGATGATGACTGGGGCAAAATGCCCTTCCACGAGGGCTATATACCGAGACACCATCACCGCCTTCACAAACGGAATTAACCGGCAGAATTGGTAAGGCGGCGTGGAATGCTTGGATCTTACCAAGACATGTGAGTTGGTGATAGTGATGCTGTCAGAGGCTGACAAGGACTCTCTTGGGTGTTCTATTGAGACGACCAGAAAGGGTCTGAACCCAAGACATAGTTGGGCTAGATGAACCTTGTCCAGCATCATTGTCTCACTCAACCCACCCCAGACGGATCCTCTATTTTAGGCAGGCGGTGATCAAAGGAGAGGTGAAACAACAACAACAACAAAAGGAACTTATCGCCAGATCTGTTTGTCTGGTTTGTTCTCCTTATTTGTCCCCCGCAACCATCCTTTATCACCACCAACCCCCCGATCTCTTTCAGATCGCCGTGCATGCCAGACCTCACGATCATGCCTATATAAAGATCACGACGTCTACGAATTGTCCTCGGCTGTCTCACTCAAACTCACCTTACCCGGACCGTATTCACGCACCGCCTCGACCCCAACAACTCCGTCAACAGCCGGACAACCAGAGCAGAACTTGCAAAAGCAAAAGCAGAAGCAGAGGCGCAAAGATGGAATACCTTCCAGGTGAGTCGCAGTCCAAGAAGCACAGCAGTAGCAGCCGACCGTCCGGGTCCCCCTCGCGACGGAACGCCATCAACCCCCCGGCACCAGTGCCAGCCCCATTCCCCGGGACCGGCAGTAGTGGTGGTGGTGGTGGTGGTGGTGGTTTCTCTCGAGCACGGGGGGGCGACGACGGCCCCGGCGGCATCAGCTACATCCAAGTCTTCCCAGACCTGACCCCGGTCCCAACCAACCCCTTCAC
Organism: Aspergillus indologenus CBS 114.80; assembly: GCA_003184685.1. NCBI lineage: Eukaryota > Fungi > Ascomycota > Eurotiomycetes > Eurotiales > Aspergillaceae > Aspergillus > Aspergillus indologenus. Next base: position 88,246 of record KZ825555.1, read on the forward strand.
CACCTTCAACCCGCATCAAGCCCAGCCGCCGCCGCCGCCGCGGCAGCAGCAGCAGCAGCAGGAGGACTCGAGCTTCGACCCGCCGCCCGAACTGCTCCGTCTGCCCGCGGGCCCCGCCCCGCCCGCGCCCTCGTTTGACGAGTATGACTCTGAGTTTCCGTACACTGACCCGGTCGTGGTTCCAGACTCGATCACGCAACACCTCACCACGACCTCCTTCTCGGCCCTGACCGCCCACCTCAACACCTCCTACCTGACCCCGGCGCTCGCGCACGTCCGCGCCGCCTACCTCGACCCCTACCTCGTGCGCCCGGCCGCCAGCTACCTCGCGTCCTCGGGCGGCGCCATGCCCGACCTCCTCTCCGTCGCCCTCCTCCTGGTCATCCTGTTCCTCTCGCTCAAGGTGCTCGACTACGCCCGCCGCGTCGTCATGTTCTGGGTCGGCCTCGCCTGGTGGCTGCTCTGGTGGGCCTCCGTCATCGGCGTCGGCGTCTGGCTGTATACCAGCGGCGTCGAGCGCGCGGCCCGCGATGTCGGGTGGTTGGTCGGCCTCGCCAGGGGGTTTCTGGGTAGGGTGTTTGAGGATATGGAGCGTGCGGGACGGCAGCAGCAGCAGCAGCGTCAGGCTGGGGTCTTTGGGGCCAATAATGCTGGGTTTGGCGCGGGTGGTGGTGCTAGGGGTCACCAGGTTCCCCTCGGGAGGTATTGAACCTCCCTGGGGTTTCCGATATCTGGTTGTTGTTTTTTTGTTCATTTCATCTTGGTGCCCTTGGTATGTTTGCCGAGTTGGGCGTTTGGCGTGGAGTCAAGTGAGCCGGTGTGTGTACATGTATGCTATGGTTATTTATAGTATACTTTGTGCGTGTGGCTTGCGCTTCGTGCTGGATTCGCCTTGCTTAGGTTAGATTTCTTTGAATCGGTATTTTTATTTACTATTTTACTGTTGGGTGTGGGTTGTGTAAGTTGTAACTATGATGTTGGATGGATGTATTTGTAGATTGTTTGTGTTGAGTTCTGATTATTTACATTCGTAAACATGGTATGGCTAGTTGGCGGTGTCGCCTGTGATAGCTAGCTGATAGAACCAAGCTCTCTGATGCTGCCATTCCACATGTCCCGATATCGGACAGAATGCTTGGCCGTCGTTGTTGACTGTCTGGCTCAGTAGATCCTCTCTCTCTGGTTTCTCTTATCTGGCCGTATTCCAGCTGCTGAATTTCTCCTGGCACATTACATGCAGCTTGCGTGGAAGAAGCGGTGGGAGTGACATTCCTTTCGCAAACGAGGCTTCCAAGGCCACCACGATTCCGGCAAACGAGACTCGCGATACGTGTGGGGGACGTCCAATTGACATCCTGCGATAACGAATGTCGGTAAAAACCCACTGTAATTTGACGACGACCGGGGTGATGTGTTGTTGATCTCGGCGTGCTCTTCATTCCTCAGCCAGTCCCCTGCCGCTCGCACACCCACACCCCCTTTGTCAACCGGGCCTCCGCCCACCCCCTCACATATCGCCATCCTCGTAGTCGACCTCCTGGGCATCGTTGGGCTCGCGCGGCTCCTGCGCTTCGTGGTACTGGATGGCATCGTCAATGTGGCTCAACACGGCGGCGACGCTGTCCTCATCCTGCACGTCGAGCTTCAAGAAGGAGACCATGCTGAAGTCATCGATGAGCTGGCCGACCGCGCGATTGAGCTGGTGGAACGCGCCGCCGCTCAGCAGATTCTCCTTGGCCGCGGGATCTCCCCGGTGCACCACCTCACGCACGCCCCCGGCTTCTTCTTCTTCCGCCTCCTCACGGTCCGCATCCGCCTGCAGCAGCTGGACGTCGACGTTGGTGAAGCGCTTGAGCTCCTTGCGCGAGATCATGTCCTTGACCTGGTCCATCTTGGTCAGGATGTTGACGTGCGGCATCTCCAGCATCAGCATGGCGGACATGGCGCTCAGCGTGCCGGCGAAGAACTTGGCCTTGTCGACGACGAAGGTGCTCTCCAGGAGGTAGGCGGCGCACAGGCTGATGTTCAGCGGGCCGGCGCGCGACAGGAACTGCACCAGCGACGGCAGCAGCGGGATGTGCGTGTACAGCTCGATCTGGCCCGGCATGTCGAAGATGATCAGGTACTCCTCGCTCAGCGGGTCCAGCGCCTCCGTCAGGAAGTCCAGGTTCTGCAGCAGGAACTCGAAGCAGTAGATCAGCCCGCCGTTGGGGCCCAGCCCCAGCTCCTCCATCACGTCCTCCAGCGTGATCAGCTCCCGGATGTCCAGGTCCGGCTCGTAGCTGAACGTCTCGGCCGCCGGGTCCAGGTTCACGTAGAAGCAGCTCCGCCGCGTGTTCTGGAGCTGTTGGATCACCGCGCTGCAGAACGTCGTCTTGCCCGCCCCCGCGGGGCCCATCACGAGGACGCCGAACTTGGACATGGTTTGGGGAGGGGGGGATTATTTTTTTTTTATTTTGGGGGTAAAAAGGAATAGGAAAATTAGATAAGAGAAAAATCCCAAAATGGAAACCGGCGAAATGGCAATCTCCGATGGGGGAAATGTCGGAGATGGACTGAGGTAGGGATGTTTCGCTCGTAAGCGCAAGCTAGTATGGCGACGTGAGTAGGAGAGAGGGAGGGGAACCGGACTAGAAAGAAAATGGCCCGAAAGTTGAGTAGGTACGGAGTAGGTAAAGGTTGAGTTAGCAACGCAACTTGGTTAGCAAGCCAACAACCAGCCCCCACGAGTGTGAACTTGGATTAGCTGGGGACTCGGAGAAAAGTAAGTAGTCTAACAGCCAGCGGATAAGCAGGAAGCGGACAAGCAAATGGACCGGTTGTCTACCGTAGACTCGTCTCGAAATGTAGTGGACTGTCCAAGTGCAGTGCAAAGAAAGTGACGCTGCGGACAAGGCGATCGATCGCAAAGGAAAACCGAAAAGTCCGGGTACCTTGTTCTGCCAGTCCTCACCGCACGCAGGTGGACGATTCAATGTCTCCGATTGGTTCCCAGTTGCGTCCCCGGCCTTTTTTTTTTTCTCGTCGGCTTTTTTTCAGTTTTTTAATTTTTTTTTTACTTTTTTTTTTTACGCTTCTATTGCCATCCGTCACCGCCGGAGCCAAATCGCGCCATCGGAAAGACATTAATACGGGGAGGGAGAGAGACCGGCGGGGCTCCCATTCATTTTCTCCCCCCTCTCCCACTGCCCGTTCCTCTCTTCCTCTCTTCCTCTCTTCTTTTCATTTCTACCCCTTCCTTCCCTCCACCTCCTCGCTTACTTCTTCTCCTTTTCTTCTCTTCATCTTCTTCCTCCCCCCTCAATCCACCTCTTTCTCCTTCAGGTTCTCTCTCCTCTCTTTCTTTTGGTGTCTTTCTTTATTCACATCACATATCTCCTCTCATCACAATGGGCAGCGTCGCTAACCCCAAGACCGGAACTTTCCTGTTCACCTCCGAGTCCGTCGGAGAGGGTCACCCTGATAAGATTGCGTGCGTTTCTCTCGTTCTTCTTCGCTCAGAAGAATGCAATTCCCTTGCCAGACTCACCCTGCTAACGACCCAACAGCGATCAGGTCTCCGATGCCATCCTCGATGCCTGCCTTGCTGAGGACCCCCTCTCCAAGGTACGTGCCCCTCCATCTCGGGCCTTTGCGCATACCCCTCTCTGATTGGCTACCGCTATCTACGCGGGGTCTTTTTTTTTCTTTCGTGCATCGAACCAATCACTAACGCGCACCCTCCAGGTTGCTTGCGAGACTGCCACCAAGACTGGTATGCATTGTTCTCTCTCCTTGACATGACTATTGTTCTAAGCAGTACTCCCCAGGTATGGTCATGGTTTTCGGTGAAATCACCACTCAGGCCAAGCTCGACTACCAGAAGGTCATCCGTGGTGCCATCCAGGACATCGGCTACGATGACTCCGCCAAGGGCTTCGACTACAAGACTTGCAACGTCTTGGTTGCCATTGAGCAGCAGTCTCCCGATATCGCCCAGGGTCTCCACTACGAGGAGGCTCTTGAGAAGCTCGGTGCCGGTGACCAGGGTATCATGTTCGGCTATGCCACCGACGAGACCCCTGAGCTCCTCCCCCTCACCCTTCTCCTCTCCCACAGACTCAACAGCGCCATGAAGGAGGCCCGCAACGACGGCTCCATCGCCTGGCTCCGCCCCGACACCAAGACCCAGGTCACCATTGAGTACGCCCACGACAACGGTGCTGTCAAGCCCCTCCGTGTGGACACCATCGTCATCTCTGCCCAGCACAGCGAGGACGTCACCACCGAGGAGCTCCGTGCTGTCCTCAAGGAGAAGATCATCAAGAAGGTCATCCCCGCTGAGCTTCTCGATGACCGCACCGTCTACCACCTCCAGCCCTCCGGCCGCTTCGTCATCGGTGGTCCCCAGGGTGATGCCGGTCTGACCGGTCGTAAGATCATCGTCGACACCTACGGTGGTTGGGGTGCCCACGGTGGTGGTGCCTTCTCCGGTAAGGACTACTCCAAGGTCGACCGCTCCGCTGCCTACGTTGCCCGTTGGATCGCCAAGTCCCTCGTCAACGCTGGCCTTGCCCGCCGTGCCCTCGTCCAGCTCTCCTACGCCATCGGTGTCGCTGAGCCCCTCTCTATCTTTGTCGAGACCTACGGCACCTCCGAGAAGTCCTCCGACGAGCTCGTCGAGATCATCCGCAACAACTTCGATCTCCGCCCCGGTGTCATCGTCAAGGAGCTCGACTTGGCCAAGCCCATCTACTTCCAGACCGCCAAGAACGGTCACTTTACCAACCAGTCCTTCTCCTGGGAGAAGCCTAAGGCTCTCAAGTACTAAGCGTGTTAAACGCGGTACCCGAGCACCTGCTTCTCTTGTGAGTATGTTTGCGTTACGAATGTGATGATTTTGCTTTGTTTTCAACAACTCAAAGCATGAGCATAGACATGTCAAAAAAAGCAATTGTTTCCTTTGGATTGTTTGTCCACTTTTTGCATGGTCGTCTCCACAAGAGGCGGGTTCGGCGAGGATAAATTCAACATGATACCACTTTTCATATATTGGGAGGGTTGTTACACGGCGTTTTCGGGAGCGAAAGTCTTCAACACTGCCTCCTCCAGGGTCCCGGGGACTCGATGGGACAGACCACGAGTGCCTTCGGAGTCGCGCGGTGCGTGGCTTCGGCACGTGGTGTTGTCCGTCGGGTCTCTCGGTCTGGACTTTCGGAAGTTTCCGATAGGGGCACTCGCATCGATGGCGAAGGAACGGATGTTCTTTCGGTCATCATGAGCTGCTAATTTAAAATTAGCAATATAGATTAATGAAGGACAGGCTATGCCTGTGTTGTGAAGATCTGATTCCTTTGTAGTGACCGTAAGAGTAAGCCGACTTGGCCTGTCCATGGAGTCCAAACTTGACACCATAGAAAACTACCTTCGATTGTCAGATACCTCCAATTGCCAGAATATCAGAGTTAAAAACAAGTCTTAAATCAAGAATTGGGCAAGTGCTGAGAACTTCAAGGTTTGGCTGATAGCCCAAACAGTTCATGATTTCTGTTGGGAAAGTTTGTATTTGCAAATTGGCACGAGTGGCCGACCGTATAAGCGCAAGCAGCTCGTGCCAATCTGCAAAAACAGCAGACCGCCACGCAGACCGCCACGCAGACCGCTTTCTTAATGGGATACCCCGCGCTCCGCCGCGCCGACGCGTGAGGGCGGACGGAGCATCGCGCGTCACCGCAATACTCAAAGAGCCCTTTTTACCCTTTCTACTTACCACATTCAAATAGACCTAGACCCTTGTTACACGCCGACTGCACTAGATCACCTGGGTCGTGCTCTCCCGACATCGTCAAACGGAAACCCACAGCATGAACTAGATCGCTCATCTACGTCGACAGTACACCAACGCCCATGGCCTCGCTCGTGTCCTCCGGCGCCCTCCAACCCATCCCTCTGAACCGAGTCCCTCACACCCACACCCACCATCTCCACCACCACGGCGAAAGCAGCAGCGCACTCCCCCCGCTCAAGAAGCGCAGAACATGCTTCGACCCGACTCTTGCTTCCGGGGCCTCTGGGCCGCCGACTGATTGGATTTCGCGGCCGATTACGATCCGGGTATGTTCTTGGTTCTTGGTTCCCGGTGTCTTTCTGGTTCTATAGTTCTTAGGTTCTTGGACTTGTTGTCCCCTCCCCCGCAATACCTACTTGTGATGCTCCACTGGTAGTGTCCCTCACTTACATTCCTGATTAATCACGACGCGTACTACTACACTACACTACACTATATGATACTATATTCTACGGTCAATGGAAAAGCTAATCGAAGAATCTAGGCACCCACCACCTCCCTCTCCCAGGAACCATTGGTCCTCGCGCCGATTGCCCTGATCCCACGCTCGCGCATCCCATTCGCCTGGTTGGAGTACGCACCGCCCAGCGCTACCTCTGCATCGACTTTGACGGCATCGTCGTCGTCGCAGGTCCAATCGGGATGTCTTTTTGTCGCGCATATCCCGGTCCTTGAATGCTATGACGGCGGGGCTGCTCGGACGGGTCGGGAGAAGATGGTGCTCGCTGCTAGGATGGCGCCCGGTGGAGGGCTGGTGGTTGTCGAGCGGGTGAAGAGGGGGATCTTTGCGTTGTTGAGGGTCGCCGAGGCGGTTGGGGAGGGGGAGTTGGTTGTTGCTGGGAAAGAGGGGGTGCGTGCTGAGGTTGGGGAGGGGATTTATGATCAGGGGTTTGGTCGTGATGTGCAGGATTATGAGGAAGAGAACAAAGGTAAAGGTAGTATTGGGGGTGGTGAGTGGTGGGCTGCGGCCAGGATTGAGGAACCTGATTCCCGGGGCTTGCAGCAGGTGGGCAAGAGGGCCAAGGTGGAGGTTGCTGTTGTTTTTGCGGGCACGGTTGAGTGTGAGGTGCCGCCGCTACAGAAGGATGCTGCTCATGGTCGGGACTCGCAGGCTGTGACGCCTCGGATTGCGGTTGCGTTGGAGAGGAGCTCCAGTGTTGCTGGGGTGGATGCTTGTGCTGGCGTTGGTGTTGATGCTGCCCAGGCGCTGGCGCAGGAGACTGCGGATGCGCTACGGTCTCCGCAGGACTTCTTGAATAATCTGCGGGAGCAGTATTTGCAGGCGCTGTATATCTCGAAGGTGAGTTGTCTGGTGTTTCTTCTTGAAGGTGGCTATGCTGACCGAAGTTTTAGACCTCTGTGGCGTACTTTGCTAAAGGTCCGCTTGCGCGCTGCCGGGCTGCGTTTCAATCGTCCGAGTCTGAAGGCAGTAGACCTCAGGATCTGATTACTTTCTACAGGGAAGCCATCCTTGTCGCCAAGAAGATGGATCTCAAGTATCGCGAGACCCTGCCTGCTATGCTTAGTGATGTGCTACTTACTTTGTCGGATGATGAAGCGGCAACCAAGAAGAAGAAACGCAAGAGCACAAAGAAGAAGCTCGGCAAGAATGGGCTGTACCCGGAAGAAACTGATTTGGTCCGCAAGTGGTGGAAGAACCGGACGCTCAGCGATCAGGGACTGTCCGCGGAAGGCCCCACGACGAGGGAGACGGAGTCCAAGAAGATGATTGCCGATCTACGTCTGCGCGAAACGCAATTGCAAATCCTTCTCATCTTGGAAACAATGTCTCTTGAAACGGCTGTCGCTGAGAGTGAACAGAACAAACAGACTGACGGTGCTGAAGGCGCGACAGAGGCACCCGCCAAGAAGGAGTCGAAGAACAAAAAACAGCAGGATCTGAATACCATGCTCGAACTTCACCTTGACCGACTGTGCATCTGGTACGCTGTCAGCTTTGAGGAGTCGGTTGTCCCTGATGCAGGTGCGACGTACGGCCAGAACCACCTCTCCGGAAAGAAGGTCGAGAGCGACGCTGTTAGGGACTTCTGCACGGAAGTGATTATTCCTTTCTATGCAGCCCGCCTGCCCGATAAGTGCAAGTCGATCACCCGGAAACTGGGCGTCTCGAGTGCTATTTCACCTTTCGCGAAGCAGGCTCAGACCAAGAAGGCGCCCAAGGGCGAGCCTGGTACTCCTGTTGAACGGCAACAGGCGCAGAAGCAGTCTCGTCGTCGTACCTTCCAGCGTGTGCTTACAGATCAGATGACGTCTCAGCCTCGCCACACCCCGTCTCTGAGCCGGTCGAACACTACGCCAGCGCAGGCCGAGGCGAGACGCAATTCCTTGGATCCATTGTTACCGATCGCTGGGGCAAGCGTGCGGGGAGGAATCCAGAAGGCCAAACGCGCTGAAAACCGCGAAGTCGACCTGAACGCCGTGACGCGTCAGCACGAGACGAAGCTCAAGAAGATGCAGATGCTGGTCGAGCAGAAGAAGGAGCTGGATGCGGCCATCAACGCGCTGCGCAAGCCCAACCGCGAACTCGTGGCCAAGGATATTGCCGATGATGCGGTTAAGCGACATTCTACTGGCACCGTGCACAGCACCAGCACCCGGAAGCCGAAGAACCCCGTTCGCAATCCCATGGGACAAGGAGTGCAAGTCGCAGCCACACCAAAGAAGGGCAGTCGGAAGAAGGACGCCGTCGTGGGGATGCCTCCTGTCCCCACGACTTTCGTGCAGTCATCATCCACCTCTAAGCCCACGTTCTCGATGTCTTCTCCCTTCAACAGTGAACCTCAGGTGATCCCCGGATCGACTATTCGCTCCGGTTCCTTGTTCTTCGGATCAGCTGGTCGTGGCGAAGGTAGCACGGTCCAGGAGACCCCAATTCGTCGACCAACGCAGCCACTCTTGGCTAATCCCACGGCATCACCTTTGTCGAGTGGTTCCAGTGCCCTCTTTAGGGTCCCGCCCCGTCAATCGGTGCCAGCAGCCCCGCGCCCTGTGGACATGGCTCCCTCCACACCGGTTCAGTCTCGTCGGCACGTGGACACCTTCCTTCCGCGCGTCAAGCCGTCGATGGTGATGGAGACACCCCCCAAACCGGCCTTCATACCCGCTGCTCTCCCTGCTGGGATACCTATCCCGGAAGACAACCCGGTCCCCAGCCATGTTCTTTCCGTTGAAACCCCCGTCAAAGCGCCGGCAGCCGTGTTCAGCACGCCGGTGCGGAAGCCCAGTGCTGCCAAGCTGATGGTGCCGGCCACCTCAGCAGCGGTGCCGGTCACGCCGGAGAAATCAATCTATTCGGCACTGGGGTGGGATGATGATGACCTTGCAATGTAGGCGTTTGAGCTCTTTGAGTTGGTTATACATTGGCGGTGCTTTTTCTTCTTGTCATGCATTCAGCGGGCGTCTCCTGGGCACATTCCATTTGTTCTGGTCCCAGCGTACTAGTTTATTGATATATCCAGATAGTGAAGGTATATAGAATGGAAGAAGTTTTTGAAGGTTTCATTCAAGGCTATACTGGTATAGTGAATCATAAGCCCTGCAGTGAATGGCTCAATGGACTCTTTGTGGTTCAGCCAATATATGTTGAGCTTCTCTCTATTCAATCATGGATTTGTTTGTCTGCTTGTATATTAACTTCTGATTCTTCATCCTTCTTCCCCATTCCCTATGTAAGTTTCTCCTTCAATCTCCTCTTCAACCCCTCTATATATTCCCTCCTTGTTCTCTATCTTTCCTCTTCTTTCCTTCTTCCTCCATCCTCCATCCTCCATCCTCCATCCTCCTCTCCATCCTCCTCCCTCTTCATCATCCATCATCCATCCTCCAACCACTCCATTCCTCACTCTCCCATCAAACCATCGATGAAATCTTCTAAATCCTTCCAGCCCCCCAGCCTCCAGAGTTCATCCATACCACATATCCAAGACCCATCGACTTGAACCCAGGGGCCAGCCTCCAATACCAAGCTCAGCCTACTCCAAGACTATCCCAGCCAGGAAGAAGAAATCATCGGCCCTGTGAGTATGATAAATCTTATCATCGTGACCGTTCCCTACTCGCAGTCATTATATCTGGGACACTAACATAGCCCTATTTTGAAGTCTTCATCAGTCTAATGCACTACGTCCTTACCTGGGATGTAACCGCCGCCGCCCGAGCCTGCCCCCGGTGGCCCCCGGCGTCGGTGCCGACGCCTCCTCCCCCTCCTACACGTGAGGAATGCGTGCGAGCTTGTTACCGTTGTACGCGCGCAGGGTTGGCGTGCTCTCTCGTCGCCTCGGCGGCGGGCGATGCCGCACGCACAAGGTAACGTCTATTTACCACCAATATTGCCGTCCTCTGCCCGAGAGACGCCGATGCCCAGCGGCTCGGGTGTTTGGCACATTTCCAAGGATGAATCTACTTGTGGACTTGCGCATGATCCCGGTAGGGGGTGTGTCTGATAAGGTGGCCGCGCAAGGCGACGCAGAAGACTATGGCTCCGTCGCAGGAACAAAGGGTATACATACCTAAGGGCACCCAAATCGTTTCCAGTCTCTCTGATCGCCCAAGAGCACCGTTGCCTTCGAATATTTCATGGATAACGACCAGTTTGGCGGTGAAGATGTCAGGTCGATTGCCGAGTTTCTTCGTTACTGATACTTTCCCCGGCTGGCATGGGCAGGATGGTGCAGGAGCCTATGAGATTTCTCCACAAATCTGGAGCCCAGCCCAGGGAAGAAATGACATGACTGTCGAGCTGGCTGCGAACTCCAGAAGCATGCGCTGAAGTACCGAGGTCTAAATGCTAGGCATCGATGCAGTTTGCATGCCAGCTACGGACGGGTATGTATCTTCCGTGTAGGGTGTTGCCTACGACGATGAGAATGTCTCTGTACAGTCCCTGATTTCTAGGCCTGGTCGAGCCTGTTTGCTATACAGGCTTCGGGAGCGAGGGATGATTTCAGGAGAAACGAAACCGAGGAATCGATGTCCTCAAATCGTACCACGTACACCTCTAGGACGGGTTGGTCTCCAGGAGCGTGGTGTGGAGAAGTCGATTCCTGCTCCTTGTGCTGTGTGCGATTCTTGGCCAGCATCTTCCTCATCGTGCCACATCGCACAAAAGTGTGGTCAGCACGTATGGGAGTTAGGTACCGGTTGGTGACATCTGCCGCAGTAGGCCGGACATGCAACACTTGGACTTCTAAATGGGCTGCAGACTGCCCTATCAGACCTGTAAACCAGCTAGGACACGCCTAACCAAGACTGTGTCTGTCGAGTTAGCCTTGCTTAGCAAAGGTTTGTCTGTGACTGATCTGCTTGGTCAAGCAGAAATTACTATACATCCAGAGATTTTGCATCGAAGAAGAGACTGGCTACCATGGAATAGTCCCCGGTAATCGTTCGAATTCATGCAAACACCGGATCGAGATTGATCAAGACTGTGCCATTTGGCTTCCTCGCGGAGGACAAGAGATATGCCTCACAGTAAGCTTCGACAACAACGGCTCCTCCAGATGGCGATGGCAAACATCGGAATACAGTCTTGAACGCGAAGCGCCTGCAGTATGGGAAGAAAAGTGTAACATTTGAGAAATGCGTGAGGTTCTAGATCTCACCGACTATTCCAAGGCAGAAAGTGAACACTATCGCATTCGATGGCATGCGGTGGGCGAAGGATATAACCGTTGATAACGGCACTCTGAGGCATTGGATGAAGGGAAGTCTCTTCGTCCAAAGAACTCAAGGAGAACCTCGCCGCCGACCTGCTTAACAAGATCCTGGTCAGAATTGGCTGCGGCACACAGAGATCTGGTACTTCATAAATCATGCCATGCACAGGCCCAACTTCTACGTCCAGTCTACCGCAGCAAACGATTCACCAAGTCTATTCTGCTTTAATCATCGGAGTAGCAGGCTCCGGTCGTTCCAGACAGTACTCTATCAATCAAGAGACATAAAAGTACTTCCTGAGTGCATATATCGATCGCTCCCGAGCAGCAGGGACTGGCTGGGCTTGATATTGAGAAACTCCAAAACTGGTCCCATACCGCAGATGTCCCGCAGACAGTGCCCGATGAGTTGAAGACCTGGTTGTGCTCAAATCTATCGAGGCCCCACTAGTGACTAACCTGACCGAGAATTATCACTTCATATCGCTCGCTGCAAGGGCCCAATCTATCGGTGGACTTTCTATCTCTGCCGGGGTCGCTGCAGCTTTCAATCTCGCGATTTACTTTTGAGGACCAGGCAATGTACTGTACTTGAGCGCCGTTCGAACAATACATGCCTGAAAATCTAATCTCCTAGGAAAGGAGAGGACTTGCTGATGGGGAGTTGTATAAAGTTCTGGATCAGTTAACCTGAACGCAGAGATCCTAGAAGCTCCGATGGCAGCTGTTAGACGAGCCGTACGGGTTCAGCTGCAAGCTGGCCGCTGTCTTCGGGCAGTGGTGCTATAGACAGGCCGGTGAGGGGGGCGAGGAGGGCCGGCCAGGTCCCCAGCCATGCAATTGAACAGAGACAGAGTACCTTGATAGCTAACTCATTTGGTACAGTTACCTTGCAGATGGGAAGCCGGCAAACCAGCCAGGGCTTTTTTGAAAACACCAGAAGAAATCCAAAAGCTCCGTGGTCCTGCTACTACTCCCGCCTTCAACCCCAGTGGATCTCTCGTGGCGAAGGACCTGCCTAGTGTTTTCCAGTGCAGCTGGACACCTGGGGGGATCTTCTATCTTGATGCCCCCACGGAATGAACCAAGGACTGATCAGAGTTGGCGATGAGCACGGACTGCAGGGGAGGTTTAACCAACACAGCCATGTAATGCATGTGCGACGGTGAGGATGTTCTTCGCTACTGTGGCTGCGTGTGGACACGTCTGTAAACAGAGCGATGTCAAGCAAGCCTTTCTGTGCGGCACATCTCGCGACAATGAGAAGCTCTACATGACTCAACCAAATGGCTTCGAGCATGGCACCGATAAAGTCTGCCTCCTGCTCCTGCCTGTCTACGGCCCTCAAGCAATCCGCGAGAGGCTGGCATTACGAGTTTCTTGCTGCCGCGACAGATATCGAAATGGTGGCATCCCCGGCCGATGAATGTTTTTCCATCGGGAAGCATGGAGATATCATGATTTTATATGTCGACGATATGCAAGTCACTGGTCCAACAGAAGACCTCCTCAACGCAGTATATCAAGGCCGATCGAGGCTCTTCACCATTACCAATTATAATAACGCCTCCTGGTAACTCGAGATGCCCTCCTCTCCCAAAGCATCGGTCAGCAATTCGAGGACTTTCAAGTGCAGCGGCAGTAAATAGCCCAGAATCTCGGACTTTACACTCCTCAGCCCCAACCAGGGGCTCACTTCCCTCGCTTCGGCATTGTCCAGTCTGAAGCTCTGAGATTGGCCCACTTGGTCTCCAAAAGTGAGGGCATCCGGTATAAGACCGTTACCCTCATCGGGCACCAGTCCAAAATAAAACCCGAACCCTTTGCCATTCCCACTTTATTGTTGACCTCGATTGAGGACCTTACGACAACTGAGATCGGCGACGTATAGCTCGAAAGATCTACTAGCATATAGTAATACTATGTGCCGGGAATTACTATATGCCGGGATCTCCGTAGAGCTGATCGATCCAAGGATGGAGGAGCTCCTCTGCTGTTCTCCCGTGCAGGCCACACACCCTCTTGTCCTCGTCTTCTGGCTTCCTGCTTGCCAATAGTGTCATCCACCATGAGCGAGAACACGCAGTCCCGCCGCGCCCGTCCGTCCAGTGACCACATCGCCGAGATTCTTGCCGAGCACCCAGTGCAGGTTCCTTCTCGCGAGGAGATCATCCGCCGCTACCTCACCCGCGCGCCGGATCGGCATGATCTCGACAACATGCTGCGTGAAGATTTTTGCCTCGCCTGGCCGTTTGATCATCATAACCTCCTGGAAGTTGTTGACGATCACGAGACCTGGACGGTCCTGATTGACCTTATCAAACAACTCCTCGACTTCCGCGAGTGCGCCCACGAGCGCGGGTCCCCGCCTGAGGTCTATGCCGACATTGCGGCCATGCTGCATACTATCTTTACAACCCTGCCACTAGCCTTGGTGACAACTTCCAGAAAAGCATGTTGAACGCGGGTGATGATACTGTGCGTCAAACGACCTGGCCATGTCAAACGCGACTGTCCCTATGGGTGTGGAAACAATAGCGAATCCTCCTTTCTCTCTACGTGATCTGGTTATGCTCCTAGCTAATCGGTAGCGAATAGGGTCGTCAGGCAAACGCCCGCAAAAATGTGAATCGCGCTGAACTAAGGCAATCAAGCAGTACAAGCTCGAGATGGAGACCTTGTAGGCTCCGCCACACAATCCCTCGTCAATTTGCACGGCCATTTCTTCTTCGCACAGTATAAAGGCTGGTACGTCCTATGCGAGCCCAAGTAGCACAGTCGCATGAGCTATGGCTCCTCGGAGGTTAATGATACAGATGAGAAAGCGAAACTGAGAGCTTTCGACCGGTTGCGAGGTATGGCATGACTCTGAATATCAAATCGAATTAACACGATAGGCGGAGCGAAGCGTAGGCTTTGGCCCATCGGAGAAAGCCTGCATGATGCAGGACAGGATATCACCGATTAGGCCTGCACAAACGTGCTCTTGTTCCCGGGTTGCCCCAGTTTATTGCTTGGGTGAGAGTCACTTGCATACCTTGACTCAGACGTCGGGTACCTCTGTTTGCAGAGAGACACGGAGTCCACGCCTCGATATTTTGCAGCTCCTGTCGGGTCGCGAGCGGTGTTGGATATTGTCGCCGGTCTTGACTTCCGTTCCCTTCACACGGTTCAGCCGCGCGCGAGTGTTACCGACGAGAACGCACAGTACTTTTTTTCCAAGAGAAAGCACCCTTTTGGTTGGCAAGTTAGGGCTGCTAGCTGCTGGAAATCTAGGCTCGGCTTTGCGAGGGCATCCTCGTGACTAGCCCTGACCAGCTTCCTACCGACTGGGTGTGTGACATATGCTGCATGAAGGCATTCAGAATGTGTGTCGGTGGCGGTCGCCGACAGAAGTGCAATAACTGTATGCAGATCGATCACAAGTCCTGATCCCTGCAGTGGGTGCAATGCCTTCTGAGCAATGAAACATATTTGCAGCACTGCAGATTAAGCCCTCCGCGTCAGAACCAGGAAGGCTTCGTTAACCTTCTTTGTTCACTGAACTTTTTAGTCACCACCGGCTGTTCTGGTCCAGAATCTGCCTGTCAGCGTCCTTGATCAGCCAGCCTGAATCAGGACTCTCAATGAAACGAGTGAAGAAGAGTGATGTGTCCTCTTGGACCACAATTGTTCAAGAAAACCAATCCTGTGACATATCTTACTTCTCAAACTTGAGATACTGACCAGCGGATTGACGAACGCGCAAAAGGGCTCTGTGAAGACCGTCCCGCGGTTCTCTAAATGTTGTATGGAGGGCGATGTTGAACTTCCCCCGGTCCGTACGCCCCCAGCATTGCTCCGTGACCTTTTTGCTCGAACCGACACCGACGGCCCGCAGTTCCTGGCTTCGATCCGTCACTACAATGGTGCCCTGTGTTTTACTTCGGCAAACTACCACATAGATCGACGCGTAACTGGCGGAATCACCCCGGTGAGTATCCACGGCGAGCTGATGCAGTTACACGGTCCGTTGGATAATGCAGACGGCCAGAGAACTAGCCATCAGCGATGTTCTTGATCATGCACCACTGGGAGTGAAATACGCTGAATCAGGCGCTCGAGAAGTCTGGCATTCCTGGTGGCCTACCGATACAATCAGAGCAATAATGGAGGACGGGTCTTTTGATAATGCCCTGCTCGACAAACCGCCTCGCGAGATTATGCAGCATCAGCAACAGGAGCAGGAGGAAGAGATGCCAGATGTTTTCCATGGTGCCTACTAGATATGCATGAACTTGATATCTCCGGTCGTACCCACTCCGAAGCAGACAACGACGGCGAGGATAGTGACAACAATGACGCATACGAAACTGCCGCCGAGCCACATCCCAAGAGACGGTGCCATGTAGTGGCTGTCGTGGAGACTCTGCAAGAACCACATACAACGAATCTAGCATTTCGAGAGAAGTGTCTTACGCGTGAGGGCATTCCCTGCGGTTCCACTAGGACTTGTGACAGACGAATGGGAACGATTGGCACTCGGAGAGCTACAAGCTCAGCTCACATTGAAGCAGCGCATATCATACCGTTATCCTTTGCATCATGACTTAAAATGCCCTTGGGGGCCCCACCGCCAGCAGGCACACCCAGGGCTGATTGGGACCAGCCGACGTCCCGCAAACGGGCCAACGACGAAGAGTAGGGTGCCACACGCTTTGTTGAGCTGCCTCCTGCAGCCTGGTTCGCAGGCCGTTCGGCGGCAGCGTCCGCCGCGGTGCCCAGCCTCCCCGGCTGGACAGGACAGCAGCCCCTGTTCTGGTCGCGAGCGGGATTGGGTCCGCGAGCCCATTGTGCGGTCTGTGCCGTACATTGGGTGGTCGGACCCCAGGCAGCTGGCTGTCCGGGTCCAGCTCCGCGAGAGCATCCTCGTGACCACTTCCAATTGTCCTGCATCGGCCATGCATATCTGCGCACGAAGCCTTTAACAAGATGGTGTCTGCTTGCAAGCAGATGTGCTGTGCCTGTGCTACCTCGATCAAGTGAAACGTCAAGCCGATAGGGTACACTCGTTGCAGCAACTTAGGCTAACGCAAGATTGCCCCACCCAATCCTTTCAGAGCAACAAGTAAATTTACTGGCCGTGGCTTCGATGTTTTCATATTCTTGGTGTAGGATATCTCCATTCTGCTGATGATTGAAAGCAGTGCCCTCCCAACGTGTGTTGCAGAATTTCTGGAAGAAAGAACCAACACCACTGCCTATATCCAGCATATCTACAATGATGGTATGTGTCTTTGTACAAACATCTACAGGTTTAGTATTCGGAAGAGGGCTACATTACTCCAGATTGATATGACATTCAAGCGTAAAGCCATGGTCTGATCACAGCCAAGGGCCTAAAGCTAGGCTTCGGCAATTCGTGTATACAACTATGCACCGCATAGCAGAAGCTGCAGCAGCGGCTGGACCAGCACTTCAGCAAGTTGTGGAGAAGGTGGAAGTTACCGCTTTGTCGTCGACGTACTACTGCCCGGGCGATTGATCTTTCGAAGGACAGAGGCTCGGTGTTCAAACATAGGATGATGCTTAGGTCACTGGGGTCTTCTACCAACAAGGCCAAGGAAACGTGGGTCTAAGAAAATGGGTCAAACCGCAGCCACTCTTCTGAGAGCAATCCTTTGACATGTGCAGAATGAGACTGAAAGAAAAGACCTTGTATCTGGCCGATACGGAGAAAGCACTGCAAACGGCCAACGTGGCCCAATGTTTTTGCAGACCCACCGCCGCGTGATCCCGACAAACCGCAAAGTTGCACTTACGACAGGTACATGAGTGCAACAAGCTCCATAGAGAAGCAAGGGTGGTGATGACCCGGGGTTTCCATCTTCGAAGGCAGAATGCCTCTCACGCCAACGAGGCTTGGGGGACTGGAAACAGTGCATTGCAGTGGACAAGGAGCACCTTGACGACGACCGGATGAGCACCCAGCGCGCTTGTGGGAATTGCATCAAGAAAGACGAGAAAGGCTACTGTTTATTTTCACCCTTCCTGGACGCCCGACATGGCTCGATGTGGAATGACCACCGCTCGTACCCGGTTGGACCGTTGACCGGCCATTCCAATCTCAGAGTCAGAAGATCGTCATGAATTTTCCATTCTGTGCGCATCTTGATGCTGTGGCCTGTGGCTGGATGATGGCGGCGGGTCTGGCAAGGTCTAGATATAAAGTCTTCTGTCTGGTGTAATATCAACCACCTAGAATACTCCAGGCGATCTCACCCAGTCGAAACTGAACAAGAAGTAGGAGAAGGAGAAAGGGTCGTTCAGGTTTGCAAAAATTATAAACAAATCGCAAGACAAAAGGCCGGGGCAAAGCAGCTGATAAACCAGCAACCGAGAACGATGGTCCCGAAAATTAATGATGTCGAGTCGAGTCGAGAACCTCAGAGTTGTGCCCCAAGATCAGAAGCGGTGTATAATCACCAAAGGCTGATTATCCGGACATCGAAGAAGCCCACGTTTACCCCTACTCTCTTATGAAACGCCATGCCGTTGCTAAGTTGTCGTCCGAGACCCTGTTTTTCACGGTCTTACAATACTGGTGGACAGAGAAACGTGTGCAGGCGTGGAAACAGTAGATCTTCAGCCGGGCTGATCATCCAACTTTGTTGCGTTTGCGTTTCGTCCGCGTTTTTGCGTCGTCTCTAGTTTCAATCGTTGTCGAGCGATCCGACCCTGGCTGTAGAGTCTGCATGCAACATTGTCACATTGAGCAAGAAGCTGCATGTATACTGGGGGGTTGGCGTTTTCATCTTGGTGCCAGACCCAAGCGGTCCATCCCGCGACAAAAAGACTCTCAAGGTGCGCATTGTCTGGCTGCCGCCACCACCAACGGGAAATGGCAGCAATAAAGTTCATCTGTATCAGAACAGTCCCAAAGAAGGATGAAAAAGAAAAAGCCGACGGTTGAACTTCGTGCTGACAATGCACGTGTGCAACTCGCTCGTATGTCGAGCATACACAATGCCAGTTATCCCTACTGGTTAGCAGTCAAGATCAATCAAGCATTGACATTGACAACTGCGAGAACCCTCCACAGAGTTGGGGAACTCGCTCAATGGAGCAGAGGCAGAACAGCCCGCACAAGAGTACACAGACAAATTCCTCAGCCATGATTTCTCCTACGCATCTCGCTACCAGGACAGGAAGGACCTCGAAGCCTTACTGGCTTTGAGGACCAAGCGGCCTTCCAGACGACCCGACCACAATTGGAAACTTGTTTCCTACTCATACTACGCCAAATTTGCCCAACCGGGAGACAGCACATTCTTCAGGCACATTGACATCAATATGTCAAAGCCAGTAAAAACCAGACGAGGCGCCAACGCGATACAGGGATCCCTCTCCCTGGATGATGAAATGGTCGGCAATTGCACAGAAGTTCTTCCAGGCATGCATAAGCGCTTACCCGAGTAGCGGGAACCCATTGGGTTGATTTCACCTGCATGGCAGAGAAGATTGTGGGAGTCGAACAACCGACGGGGGAAATGGCGCTTTCCGATGCTAGTACTTGAATATCGAGGTGATACTGCTGTACAGTTTCAAGAGTGGTGGCGCTATCTATGGAGCATGAATGCGCGCAATGACCTTTATCATGGAAATTAGGCTGATCGTCATGCCGCTCCTGCAAGTCCGGAGTCAGAGACAACTGGTGATGGTCACCTATACTCAAGCTCGGACTCCCACGGGCTAGCGACGCTGACTGGTCTGATCAGCAAGCTATTAAACAGTCTTCTTGAGCTCGGATGTAGAACTCGCATATCGAGGAGCCAATTTTATCTCCTTGAGGTGATCTCAGCTCTTATGGTGAGCTTCAAGAAAAGCAATGGAAGGAATACAGCCGTGATGTCGAAAATCATCGCTCCCAACATCGACTTCCACCATGTTAGAGCTGCAGCGTTAGATTGTCTTCTGAACGGACCTGACAATTATATTTGGCTGAAGCACAGCAGGCTTGGCCAATGCTGTGGACATTTATGAGAGACAAATCGGCAGGGAAACCCCTACCCAGCAGCATATCCTCAACTAGCACAAAGCCAGCTAGCACTAAGATCACCAATAGACACCATCATGACATCCCCGCCGCCGCTGAGGGCGAGCCCTGGACCATCGGGCCCCAGGACGTCTGTGATGGTCACCCTGGATGACATACTGGCAGTGAGGAACCAACGTGATTGGCTGGATTGACGGTCAGTTAGCCACAGGGGATCAGCCGTCTTCACGATGGAGTGCTTGATCACAAGCTCTGGAGGAGGCTACGGGCAAGTGGTGTGGTAGCACGACTGCGAACGATTCGCAGCTACTTTTGACAAGATGCATGCTTAGCCACTGCTTCGGCAAACAAACAGTCTGTACTTTCAGCGCTGTCGTTGAGCCCAGCCAACCTCAAAGTCGGCGCATATTCTCGATCGTGTTGCGCCAGTATTGTCCGGGTCTGCTACTGCCTTTAGGGCAGCACCCGGCCAGACCCCCGCCCCAGCGGTCCGTTCCTGCCATGTCACAAGTCAGCGCCATTTTAGAAGGGATTGTGCCTTGTCTCGTTGTGACGAAATAAATGACTGAGGTCAGATCCGGTAACTGTTAAAGCTGACAAGAAAAGTCATCACCTTGAGTAAGAGGTTGCACGTCTACTGGGCGATGGGTGTCTTCATATTATGGCAGAGCCAAGTGATCCATCTACTGACAAACAACTCTCACCGTGCTATTTGTCTGGCTACCATCACATAAGCAATGGTACGCTGATATGATAAGTCGACTTAAAGCCTCCCTTCGTGTCGAGGAAGGCATGGACATAGTCCACAGGCCGATGGAAAGCCTGTAGAGGCCCAGTACCATTGACACTATCATCAGTATTCTGGGCATATGAAGTCTAGCACCGGTACCAGCTAATTACCCCTGACGAGAGAAAATCATCACTGAGCTATTGGCCAGGCAATTGACCTTGACGCGTCTTCTACGGCTCTCAGACGTTCTGACAACTTGCTGGGATATCGGTCGACGGGTAAAGTGCAGCACAAACATGCCTTCACTACATTAGCAGCTCGATGAGAATTACCGCGGCAAAGCACCTATCACGATGGATGAGCCTAAGGACAACCATTCCAGCGCCAGCCTGACCATTCCAGCTCCAGCCGAAACCCAACCAGACCTGTCGCATCCACGGAGATCCCAACATGTCATTTCTGCTCCGTGCTTCCTTTATCCGAACTCCGAAAATCCTGATTCTGGCAATTGTCGAAACGCAACCCGACCTTCCCCAGTATAACCAGACCTCCCCCAACACAGCCCGACCTCTGAAAAGATAACTCGACTTTTCTGGACGCCCGCGATAAACCAGATATTATGCGCACAGAGTGGAAGATACTACAGCAAGACCTCTCATTCCGGAATCCGATTGGCCAGTAAGCAAGCCCTAAACCCACCGCCTCTGAGGGGTGGTTTTTCCGGATCAAGACCTGTTGCGAGGAGCTGCGGCCGCATAACCCCAAGAGCCCATAAGTTGTGCCTACAATAGGAACGAGAATACAGCATCCCTCTTCGAGGCACGCATAGTCATAAACGCGCGGACTAAACTTTAGAGGCACAGAGGGCGTGCGTGTACTGCCAGCAGCAAGAGTTGAGAGATTGGCGCGACTGTAGTGCTATTAGCACAGAGCACCTTGCAGGAAGCCGGATCATCGAGCAAGCCGAATCATCGAGCAAGCCGCATGCGCAAATTGCATTGAGAAGGAGAAGATGGGAAACTGCTCCTTCCATCCAGGCTGGGCGCCGGAGAAGGAGGTGGAGGGGCTGCACCGAGCGGTTTCAGCGACCAACGATGACTGGGGACGATCTGGACGAAAAGCTACTCGCTGTTCTGGATTGGGAGAGAAAAAAAAGGGACCTTTCAAGGACCCAGGAAACAGAGAATCGTCTGTGGGCCGCGACTATACGAGAGCCCTGGAGCACCACAGGAAAGCAGTAGCAGCCTTTAAGTCCTTTACAAAAAGAATGCTAGAGTGGAGAAAGAATCAACGACAGTGGGAACATGACTTCCTCATCTCTCTTCAGCTGACAGACGCCAGCAAGGACACCCTTAAAGCCGAACTCGATGATATCATCAAGAACGACGACGACAAGGATGAGGAAGAATTTCTCAAGGACTACCTTCCGACTACATTTGACAGGGACAAAATCACCAAGACTGATGACGGCAAACGGCCTGATCGCGTTAACAACCCTCCCATTAATTCATACGGCAATTCCTATGTGGGAAAGTTGTCAACGGGGCACCAATTGCATGGAATAGAGCACCGTGTTGCTGCCGGCTCGCAAGTTACCCATGGCGCTCATTATTGGCCATGCAGCTTTGAAGAAATGGGCAATTGCCTTCAGAGGGGTTTCCCGACTTCGTGCACCGCGAGATTCGCAAGTCCAGTGAGGAGTGAGCAAAAGAATCCTGGATGAAAGGCCGCTCTAGGATTATACCATACACATATCAACCAGGGCAAGTTCACGCGCAGGAAGCAGCGGGAGGGTTCGAGCTCTGAGCCGGGCTCCAGCTTCAGATTCAAGGACACGAACGGAAGACAGTCGCCACGAACCCAGAGAACGACTCCTCGCCTCAAGCTTAGGACTGGCAGTCTGAAAACCAATAGACGGGGAATGCGAGGCCCTAAAACTCCGTATGCAAACGTCCCGATACCGAGTGATGATACGTGATCCTTTGTCTTTATGGAACCTAGTAGTGCTTCTCGCTGTTCCGCAGTGAGTTGAGCGAAACCATATGCCACTGTTAAAAGCTGCAAAGAAGGAAACGTGTTGCAAAGAAGAAGGATCAGACCGAGAAGAAACCTGTGGCGAACGGGGTGGAGACTGGCGAGAAGGCAGACATTGATTTGCGCTTCATCCCTGATCCGCCCAAGTGGCAGAGGCATTGACCATTGCTGCATTCGGACTTGCCGGACGCTTGAGCAAGATATAAGCAAGAAATACGACTTTTAGTCATGCCGGCGCTATTGATCACGAGTATGACATCCTAAGAATGGGCCGATGCGAAGTTTATCGCATTTCACTCGCAGGCAATGTTGACTGGTCGCTGTGTTCTGGCGATGGCAATTATAATATCAAGCAGCTTGTCATTATTGAGGTTGAGACAAGAGAGGTCAACTCCAAAGTAGTCTTGCCACTTCTGGCTAATATGGCTCCTTTTACAACAAGATGGAGTCTTTGATAACTGCAATGTGTTGAGATAGCCCGCACACAGTGCGGCGGCACGCTTTCAGCACATGGTGCTCGACATGGGCTAGGAATATTTTGCTGGGCTAGATGAAAATTTCGCCAACAGGGATGGATAGGTCTCTTTCATGCTTATGGCCATATTATGCCGGAGCTTACGGATTGCGTGGACCGGCGAAGACCAAGGCGGTCCGGGATGCGTTGGCCCCGGCGGTAGTTTCGCAGGAAATAAGTCCTTTTGACAAAGGCTGAACTGCCTTTGGAACAGTAGGATCTCTGAGTTCATCGTTGTGTCTGATACGGGAACTGACAGACAATTCTAGGTCAATTGACTGGTTGAAAAAACATCGATTTCATCTAGGCCTCCGTAACAGGCGGATAACGGAATTCCAGGGTCGATGGTGATATACAGTTTAAAGCGTTCGACATTGTGGAATTACTCCTCTTAACTTTCTATTATGAACAATTCATGTCTGTACCTAATCATTGTAGAGTGAATTTGAAAATTTGGCATTCAAGCTCAATACGCTAGTATGTTAGTAGATTCTTTGTTATCTAGCCCTAACTGCAGGCATTATCTTGGGCGGTACGTACAGTGTATAGCTGCTCCAAAAAGCGGTTGCGACTTGGGCTCAGCATTGATGGGTTATATGGTAATATTCGAGCTTGTAAACATCTAGATTGTTTTTGATTTCAAGAACAGAGTAAAACTTACACCTTCAACTTCATAAAAAGACAATATCAAGGCAGCGAGCCCGCCGGGAGCCGGCCGCTAAGGCATCAGCATGTTTATGCCCGACCCGCAAGGCATCCAGGTTCCGCTCCAGGCATCAACATATGTCTGCCTGGTAAATTAGGCACTCCACGGCTTCCCTTCTCGGCGAACCACGGCAAACATATACCCCCCCGTTATGTAGAGCTCTCGAACACCAGGGTAACCATAGCTGAGCGGGTTGGCCTCCGCTCCGAGCTATGGAAGTCCTGGGTACGAGACCGCGACTTGTCGCGGCCTCGTCTGCAAAACCACCCGGGGGTTTTCGTAGCCTTTCCCCTCCTCGCGCAGCTCGGCTGTGCCAGGAGGGCCGGTGAGCTTTTTGCATTTGGAATTTGATAGTAGTACTTACTTACTACTGAGGAGATGGTCTCTAATGTCTGTGAGATGCCCAGCGTCTCGTTCATGCTCTTTTTTGATGGCTTAGTTCGCTGGCTATCTTCATGGGGAGGGGGAGGGGATGTGAGGTTATTCGCGTTGATCGGGATACCACTCAGATTTCTTCTTCTGTACAGTCTACAGCTCCAACGAAGGGCTCTCTGTCTTGACTACTATGGTACTATCGAGAAAGCCAGTATCTGGCTGGGCGATTTATTCCCATCTCTTTGCGTCTAATCATTTCGTTCCTCGTGTGGTGTTGCATCCCCAAGTCGACGGCGTGACTTCCCAGCCGGTAGCCACTTCCTCCCACACATGTCAGAGTGATCGCACAATGAGGAACATTTTCGTCACGACACACATGAGGTTATAGCCATTTCAGGATATTTCAGAGTTCGCACTCAACCCTTTTCGCCAACAAGAAATAGATTTACCCAACACACATGATTTAACTCCGTTGGCTCTCATGTCTTTCCATTCTACAACGCCTTGTATGCTGAGAAACCCCTCATTTATGTTGTGCTAGTCTTTTCCTGCCAGCAGAAGACTTTTCTCAGCTGTACCCTCCGTGGTCTCCAAGCATATGTCGCTTTGACAAACAGCACTCCAACTAACTCCGACCAGAAGGCTGAAGCGTTTTGCAGTCTCTCAAGCATTATAGACAGAACTCAAATGTGTCCATGGTGGAATAATGACTTCTCCCTTCTTTGCTTCGAGGTTATCTTCTCATCCTCCCAGCTGTTATTTCCCCTTTGCTTGCATTCACCCTTTCAGCCACGCTCTCACCATTTCTTTCAGCTCCACACCAAGAACACCTCTACATATGCATTACAAGGCTAACTGAGATACTCTTTAGATGCATCTCCCGACCCGTTTTCTCGAACAAAGCCTGCAGCTGAACTTCCCCACCATGCGTTCAAAGATCCTACACACGTTGATCCGAAGGTCATGCCTGAGACCCCAGCGATTCAAGACGGCCGTACCTTAACGCACTCCACTCTAAGAACGCTTATAGATACACTCCTTCCAAATTCCTTTCTCGAGTCAGCCTGGAAGTGCATCTGACAATGCCCTTTGAAGCCGAATACGCCTCCGGCTAGGATCGAGTTCTGCTATAAATTCACAGCTCGAACCAACGAGCCTCCACACCACCCACCCCCGACCGGCCATTCATACGCTCCTACACTACACGCACTTCCACAGCTCGAACACCAGGACCATCCAATCACGCACCATCCATTATATCCGAACGGAAGATACCAGATGCCTCCCAGATTTGAACAAGCCATCTGGGCCGATGAAGCGGCCGTCATCGGACCCGGGACCGTGGGCAGCATTACCTTCACCGCTCCAGGTCCAGACTCCCAAGAAAACAAGACCGGCAAGAAGAGAGGCCTGACCGAATTCAGAGCTATCGGTGCCGCCAGGCTCCTGAGCAATGGGGCCGCGGTGGTGGTGATGATCAGCACCGAGTGCGTGGTGCTCGCAAATATTTCTGCCCCCGTCGGACTCGACGACACAGTTGAATCTGTGACCCGGAACTCGGTAGATACATTTCTACAGGTGTGTCGCCGCACGGTAAGGACCGCGGCGCCCCGAAGTCATGTAATCGTCGATGCCATCACCCCCGAGGGCCGGATCTGGGTGTTCCCTGAACGAGTGAGCCTTATCGGGAGAATGCTGAGTGATGCGTTACCGGGGATCATATCGTCACAAGTTGGGTATGAGGTTCAAAGCTCCGAGTCCGGTTGGGCGAAAGGGCAGGTATTCGTGGATGCCAGGATCAATTCGCCCAAGGTTTATGTGGATGATGTGGAGGTGATCCAGGTCCACTTTGGTCCCAAAGACTGCACAATGAGCATCATCAAACCTGGGTGGTTTCCTCCCATCCCCCCCCCCGCCTCCCCTCCCCCCCCGGGCGCGGGATTAGGTCCCGTTACGGTAGGGAGGCGAGCTAACCCCTGGCACTTGCTTCGATTGATGCCTTAATCACTGTCGGTGGTATGTACGTGTTGTGGCCCTATCTAGAGCTGAGGGTTAGTATTACCTTACCGAACTCCAAAGAAAGATCTGTTTTTGATTGCTTGAAATTCCCAGTGATTGTTCCATATCTCCTCCTCTCTCCTACTATTCGCACAATTCTCTTCTACAAGTGGGATTGATTGTCCCCGTTGAAAAACATTGATTGATGGCAATAGCACGAATGTATAGTATGTATGGTTAGCAACAGACTCTGACCAGAGGCTATCACATGTCGTTCGATGGATGCCTCAGGCAGAAACACTGGCATCCTTCGGACAAACTTAGGGTTTTCATTCCTGCATGTTATCCCGCCGTATACCCACCCCCCCTCCCCCCTCGAATGCAGCATCCATCTCTATTCAACATCCCCTTTCTTTAGAAAACAAAAAGAAAAAGATAAAGAGAAGACTAAACTGATAGTCATCAGGTTTCAGCTCCGAATCGACTTGCCATGATTTGAACAACGTCGTATATGCCAAGAGATGTGGCGTGGAGCTAGCTAGTCTAGTCGGTGTTAGTTAGTGCTTGTCTTAGTCGTTACGGATGGCTCCTGTTGTAGTATAAGAATAAGTCCAGGGTGCACGCAGCGCAATATCCTTAGGCGAATGTTGAAGGTTTGCTGTGCAGGTTGAAGAGTCGAGGCGTGCGTATCCTGTGTATCTATCTAGCTACTTCCTATAGTTGATAATCAATCCCATGTAGAAGAAAATAAGATGCTTATATGCATACATGGATGCATGCAAGCTCGGTCTTAGCGGGATGGGCTAGACCGGGGTTGGTTGCAGGGATGCTTTTTACGAGCACGAGTCCGAGTACTAGAGCTGATTAGCGCCTTACCCCACACAATGCCCATGGAATAGAATCATAAGTGTGGGTAGGCATTCACTTCTTCTATAGGATCTAGGGTCGAGTCTGCATTGGGGGTATCCATGTATAGTACAAGTACTGGCAGAGGCCGATGTACTACTGTACTGTCCACTCAATCAACTTCGGCCTCTCATAGGCCCACCCGTCAAAGCGTCATGACCCTACAAGACCCCTTCAATGATGAGGTGTCCTCCGAAACTCCGAGAAACCTCCACCGATACCGCTCCTTCAATCTCTTCTCGAATCACGTATCACTCATCCTGCCGGGAAAGAACCCCCACCCTAGGTACGGTAATCACCTTCTTCATCCCCCTGCCCCCTGCCCCACCCCTTCCTTATCATCGACGCACCGGGAATGACAACCCACACCTCCGGCAGTGCGGCCAACGATCACCCCCTTAATCAACCAACTGGCCTGCCCTGCCCCAAATCATGACGCAACTCTGGCGCCAGCCGATAGCGCGGCTCCGTCCGCGCCCTCCGCACTCTTCGCCAGCAGGGGTGTCGAGGGTGTCGAGGAGGTCTTCTGGAGGCTTTTCCGTCGTGGGCTGGGAAGTGGGCGATACTGGTCTCGATGTTGATTGCGGGAGGGATGTTGTTTTCGTGGATCTGGGTCGGCGGTTGGCGAAGTCGTGTGTGTGTGTGTGTGTGTGTGTGTGTGTGTGTGTGTGTGTGTGTGTGTGTGTGTGTTGGAGGCGGGAGGCAGGGTTGGTTTGGGTAACCCCCAACCACCAGGGGTCGAGACGATTAGGGCGGTGGTTGTTGAGAAGGTGGTGAGGTTTGCCGATGTGATTGACGTGTGCGGGTGGCTCTAGGTTATGTATGGCGTCGAATGGCGCCGGAGGGGATGTCGAGGCCGGATTCTTGTAAGGTGATGGCGGTGTGTTGCGCCGTGGGGAAGGGCCAGTCGTGGTGGCTGGTGAGGAGGTCGACGACGGCTTCCGGCTGGTGGGAGGTTGCGCTTGTCTGGGCGGATGCTGAAGTTGAAGGAAAGGAGGTTCTGGGAGGAGGAGGTTCTGGGAGGAGCAGGTCCTGGGAGGAGGGGCCGTGTTCGATTAGAATGGGGAAGCTGGGATCCTACCGGGTAGCAGTCGCAGCCTTTGTACGCTTGGTGAAGAAGCGGCCGGATGTGAGGTCGAGGCGCGAGCCACTGCGATGTGATGGTTTGGTTAGTGGTGGTTCATTGGGTTTGGGCTGTACTGTGCTGTGCTCAGTGACCAAGTGGGTTGCTGTACTTGTCGATGATGGGGGAGACCCGCACCGTTTGATCGGGGGCGGTCGACTGGGGATGGCGGTGATCATGTTTCGTTGGTTGTGTCTTCGGAGAGGCTAGTGGAAGGGAGTAATAGCGTTATGCTAAGGGTATGATCGACAACAAGCCGGTGGAGATCATGCTTTCTGCTTTCTTCCTTGTCGGCGATTTTGTAGATGCAATGATGTAACCGCCGGGAGATCTCTGGGAGAGGGCGGCGGCCCGCCATGGAACTGCCGGCGCCCCTCCGCTCCGCTTCACATCCGCCTTTTGAAGGCTCATGGGCAGGTCTGAATAGCATCACGCATCTTGAAGCAGTATTCCAAACTTCTTATGTCCTTGCTAAGGCTGAGCTAGCATTGTTCTCATACTACCGCATGATTAGGGCCGTCTTGTCCATATTTCCAATTGTTTTCTTAGCTATAACCTACAGGCTAGACTGTTGTCACGCAACTCCTACCAAAACCTCGGCACGAGGGCTACCGCAGCATAATCCAACCACCTCATCCTTATGACCTTCAGCCCTGTCTGCATCTTCGGCGAGCAGTAGAACTATCTCATCCAGCAGACCGACCAGGGCCGTTCGCGGACAGCCTCACGACGGTGAATAAGCCGTACCCAGGAGTAGACATCAGGATACGATAGCTGTGAAACTACACCGCGCAACACCCCAAGGATTGCGCCTGTTGGGAGCCTTGGTTGCGATGCACGCCACGGATGAGAAGCATGGGCTGACGTCGCCATATGATGCCTGCGGCGGGTGAGGCGCGGATCGACGTCAAGGCTACTACGGCAAATCATCGGGCGTTGAAGGTGGTGCAGACGAAGGGTGCGTTCTCTGTAAGCAGAGCATTTGAATGCATCCCAAGGTCATAGACACAGTCCAGTATGCGAGAGCAACCATGGTCCGAGATACAATCACAAGTATCGTAGAGCTAAACAGCTTCCAGGTTACTCCAGCTATTGACCATAAACATCCTCACAAGGTTCCCTACCTCAAGAATTCGCCTCCCATCAAGCTAGCAGGGAAACAAAGCAAAACAACCCCTACATCATCCCAAGTCCGAAGTGGCAACCTATTCCTCGAAGGACTCATACAATACAGTACAGCCCACCCCTTCCCCTACAGGTAGGTACGGTACAGTACACATGCATCACCACACCACCTCACACCACATCCTTTCACATCAACCCCGGGGCCCGGGGCCCGGGGCCCCAGAATAACATCATACCATCATACGCTACGTATGTCCCACCTCCCCTTCCCCCCATCACTATCAAAGTAATTGGAGTGGGACCCCCACAGCCTCAATCAGCCCTACCACAATCCACAGCACAGCACACCACACCACACAATCACTTGAAACTCTACCAACCCATCACCCCAAACCCCTGGGCTGGGCTACGTCAAAGATAGCAGAAGCAGCCGCATACCGTTAGGTAGGTACCCCATCCAACCGCCAATCCTTCCACAACCACACACCAGGTGCTCCACTGCATCCTCAACCAAGTATCCACCAACCAATCAATCAGACAAAACCCCCCACACATGCTATAGTACTCAACCTCAAACGTATGAGGTGATCGAAGCAATGACACAAATGTGGCAACTGCAGGCCGGTTCTACGGAAAGGTGGGGACTGTACACGCTCGGTACTACGCAGTTGATGCAGTTGGATGGCAATTGGATGGGCGGGAGGTAAGGCATCCGATTGGGTGGGTGCGGGAGTTGATCGGGAAATTACCCTGGAGGGCTTGAAAAGGTACCTTACGGATAGGTGCCGGTTGCATCATCGTTGCGTTTAGGGGGCAGGGGCTGTGTAGGCGCGGGTTCGCTGGGAGAGGTGCCGGCGGGAGGTTGGAGTGTGGAGTAAGTTTATGGGATGGATGGGTTGAGTTTTTTACCTTCTTCGGGATTGGATTTGGATTGAGGGGGGTAGGTACGTGCGGTTGAGGGCTTGATTGACTCAGACTCAGACTCTTACTTCTTTGCTAACTCGGTGGATTTGAATTGGGTGTAGGAAGTGGGTGGTTCGGGTGGTTCTGATTAATCGGGTGCATTAACGTCCTTTATGCGCTAGAGCGGTCTCGGTTATGCACTGGCTTCGTGGGTCACATGAGCTGACCGGGGTTTCTGGGGATGTCTGGGGTTTTGTTGAGTCATTTGCGTAGAAAGGGAGAGTAATCAGACAACTACGAGGAAAGCTCAATAGGAAAGGGAAGAATAGGCAAAAGACGAGTTTGTTTGACTTGTTTTTCATTTCTTATTCAGTTTGTGATGTTTTAATCTAGAGGTTTGACTTTTTAGACGGAAAAGAAAAATACATGCCCAA
This sequence comes from Aspergillus indologenus CBS 114.80, assembly GCA_003184685.1. Classification (NCBI taxonomy): domain Eukaryota; kingdom Fungi; phylum Ascomycota; class Eurotiomycetes; order Eurotiales; family Aspergillaceae; genus Aspergillus; species Aspergillus indologenus. The sequence continues at coordinate 118,631 of KZ825555.1, forward strand.
TCCATATCCAATGCTCTGTGCTGTCTGGCCGCATCCCAGTTCGCTGTGCTCCGATCCCTTCTTGCAATTAACACCGTTGATCATGTAAATAGCTCTGCACACCAACGCCAAGCTAGTAATGGAACCCGTCCATGGTTCAAGAATGAGAAATGATGATCGAAATTCGAACTCCGCTGGTTATATGTATAGATGAATAGATGGTGGTGGTAACAGGGTGAAACGAAAAAAAAAAATGAAAATCGTGGCTTCGTGGCGTCGTGATTAAAGATTATAGAGGTGATGGATTGAGGTGGCTTTGTGGAGCGTTTTCGAGGGTTTGTTTGGTCGGATTCAAGATAAGAGTGGTAAGAGAAGAGGTGAGTTGTGCTGAAGACAGGATGTCGAGGTAAGAGGTGAGTTGAGAGATGAGTCGAGTGGTTGATAGCGTCGAAGAAAAATCAACCTGCGATCCGAACAGGCAGACACTGACCCGGCGAAGGCCAGAAGTGTTTCCTTTGCACTGTCTTCTCCAAGCAGTTGCGGCCTTTCTCGAGAAGGCCTTCCTTCTCCTTCTCCTTATCGGCAGCCGGGGGCGCCGAGACGTGGAAGCTCATGTGGACTGTGGTGGTCTCCAGTTCAGAGGTAGCCTTGTCGGCGGCCTCAGTGGAGACCGGCTTGATCGTGGTCTGGTCTTCGTCCTTGCGGTCGTCGGGAAGCTTCTTGTTCTCGTCGTCCCGGTCCTCCTCATCCTCGGACTCGTCGTCCTCCATCTCGAACGAGTTGATGCGCGTCGACATATCCTTCTGCGCCCATTCCATGGACCGGCAGTGCAGGCGGAAGTGGCCGAGGCAGCGACGGATGTCCGGGTCGGGAGCAGTGGCCTCGCGGGCCAATTTCTGACGCGACAGGGTGGTGAGCTTGTAGGGGAGGGAGGTCTTGTCGGCCAGAGGAGGCCAGCGCTTATTCATGGAAGGGTTGTTGGAGGACAGCGGAGAGGAAGAGGTCTTAGGGATGATATCGATGGTGGTAACCGCCATTGTGCTGATGTACGGTTGGTATAATAGGTATGATGATGAGGATGATTCAAGATCACTTTGAATGGATACTCCCTAGGTGGGAGTGTCAAGATGTGACTCAATTACTTGGATATGATTAGGTGCTAGTCGCGCGTGCGAGTGCAGTGCAATAGATGTGGATACAATGCCTAGGAGGAGAGTGGCTTGAAGGCGCGACGATTGGTTTCTTTTGAGTGATCTGGAGTGAAAAATCTGGAGAGAAGAGAAAAAGAAAGGGAGAGCCAGAATGAGGAGAGGGGGGGGAGGTAGAGAGAAGAAATATGGCGGAGGGGAGTCGGCAGAGGGTTCTGGAGGAGCTGGAGGGGAGGGGAGGGGGGAGAGCGAGGGAGGAACCGCGCCCAGCACTTGCACTGCACAGTGGGAAAATTACCACAGTATTGGTGACGGAACTCCGAAAAGAGAAATCCGGGCTGGTGAGTCGTGACCATCTGATCTGGCAGATTCTGCAAGCGGAAGATCCCCGGGGTCTAGACTCGTTACACCACGCGCCTATTTACCTGTGCACCACACTATTGTATGTATCAAGCCACCACGTTTTCTGTACGAAAGGGTTTGTATTGGTTCCCTGCCTACGAAGTACATCGACTACAATCACCATCATGTTATCGAGTCCCTCCATCGAATGATGATTGAAGGTTGTGGTGAACGACAAGGATTAAACCTGGACGGCAAAGAGTATGACTAACACCCAGTTGGGAGGAGGAGGCGAAAAGAGAGAACGCGCACGTCTTCCCACACGGAAAAAGGTATGCACAGTACGATTGATGTACAGTCAGCATTCGGATGATCTTTACTGCTCTCCAGTCCTTGTTACCGGGGAAAGTAGCAGAGAAAAAAAAAAAGAAGAGTCAAAAAGGGCCTCGACTTGACTCCACCTTACAAAACTGGTCGGGCAGCTGACCTTCACAGTGGGTCCGGGTCCGACGGCAATCCATGGAATGTTCGACACCGGCGAGCGAGTCTGGTCAGGCTTGGGAACTGGAGCGAGGTTCTTTGCCTTAGTAAGAAAATGAGTTGGCTGTCCGTCCACGGTGGACGCGCGCGTTTCCGGGAGTGGGCTTCCGCTGAGTTTTTCCTAATTGTGCAAACTGGAACTTCTCTCGACCCCTTTCTTCTATAGTCTATAGAAAAAGGCCTTTATCTTCCATCGTCGCGATAGCAGAACCGCAAAAATGAGGGGTAAGCAGGTCGGTTTTCCAACGGCCATTGACCCTGTCCCATGTGCAGCTCCAGAACTCCAGAATGCCTGAACAAGCAGCAAGGGATATGCGTGGCCGTCCGCGTGATTGGCCCAAATCTGCGGGGTCGTGATCTGAAAGAAGCCTAGTGCCCCTTGCTAAAGACAGTGACACTAGTCCAGATCGGCCCTAGAGCAACCCTGCCCGCCCTGTGCGCTTAGGGTTGCAGGGGAAACGCTCGCCGGTGTTGCATGTGGAATTGGGGGGGAAAGGAGAGCAAAAAATCCAGTGTCCAGTGTCCAGTGTCCAGGTGATTCTATAACGACCTAGAACCTTAACACTTGCTCTGTGCTGTTCCTTCGGCGCTTTTTCCTCCTAATAAACCTGGCGGGGTTGGGAACTAGTTTCGGAGTGCCCCTCAACTCGTAGTCAGGTACGCGCATTGTTGAATTTTTTTTTAATTTTTTTTTCTTTCCCTTTCGCTGCACTTTCCTATTCCCCCTTTCCAATAGATTAATAAATCTGCTTAGCAACAACAATAACTATCGCCCGAGTCAATGATGACCAACTCGGGATCGGTTTTTTGCTCTATGTGAGCCGATCAGTAGCGCGTGACTAATCTTCTTTTTCCTTTTGCCCCAAATCCCCCGCCAAGGAATAATGAGTCCAAAAAAAGTCACCTAACCCGATTCATCACATCACAACAAGCATGATGTCAAAAAAGGTTCTTGTTCTTCTACGCCGGCGGTCGGCGCAGTAAACATTTTCCGAAGGTTATCCAGCCCCCCTGTCCCCCCGGGGTTACGAAAACATGATCTCATTCATTGTTCATGATTGACAACATGACAACGACTCGGGAGGCGAACCTTAAGGTTAATCAGAAGGTTTTTCGTGGATCGACTTTTGTACTTTTGGGTGAGGTTTCACTCGCCAATGGTTCCGTCCGTTTCCAGAGCGATTGGACTGGAAGCATTCCTTTCGGTTGGAGTGGGTTCTGGGGAATGCGATCATGGATCCGGAGAGAGACAGACAAGAAAGACAGGAAGGGATGTGCGACAGCAGAGTATGGGGTGACTTTTTGCGATGTCGATGTCGAATGTCAGATCTCATGGTGATGATGGACATCAAGCGCAGTGATGACGGCATACCATGTTATCTGTTTTTGTTTTGGACAGACACATCCGTTTTGTGTTTGTTCACGCCATTTGCCTTGCAAACCGAGCATGGCGATTGATCGATTTCTTTGGTTCTTTGGCTGTTGGCTGTGTCGGCGGCGTGTGTATCTAGTCGCAAGCCACGGAGAAATTAGTCTCCATCGTGAGTGAGATAGACCACAATGGCCCTCCCGTAATGCCCGGTATCAAACTAAGAATCCGGTAATTGTAATTGACCCGGTCTGGCCTGGCCTAGGCTGGATCGAGTTCGAATGGACCACGTAACTAGGGTGTTACTGAGTGACACCGGCTAGACTAATGCCCTTCCCTCAGCTACTGTAAGTTCCTTCCATGCCTTCCCGTGGCAGCGGCCGTGGCATTTTTCCCACCACTGGGAGTCGCCCTGGATCAGCTCGTGGGCGCTGACTGGTGTAACAACTGCGCTGGATTTACGGGTTCCTTCTTAGTGACAGGCAGCAAGTGCTACCGGCACTGTATCAAACAGAAACCCCGATTAGACCCGATATATCTGCCAACTGGGTCCGGAGTCCTCCGACGAGAATGCCTTTATCACAGCACCGTAACAATAGAACGAGGCTACGTAGTTGTTCACTCCTATCGACTCATTCGGGAACACGCCACAACCGCTATCCACATCATCTTTCGGTGATAGCATTGCACTTGACTGGGACCGAAAAAGCCACGGGGGTATCTAAAGCACATCATCCGTCTCGCGGCCGTACGGTACTGCAGCGTTCCCCCCCATAAGCCGCTCACACCATCCCATCCATGCGTGGCTGCAGATATACTTTCTTGGAGGTTAGTAGTGTACTGTCTGGCGTACCGTACAACCACTGCACTCGATCAAGAACCCTGATTTGTGTCGATTGAGGAGTGCCCCCGATTCGATTCGATTCGACCTCACGGTCCCCGCAGCTCTAGCTTGGTCTTCGTGGTCGCGGTCGTGGTTTTGGGCGCCCAAGTCTCCCGTCTACCGAACGTACTGTAGATTAATGTCAAGCCGGACCCCTCCAGATCTTCCGTATGGTCCATCGGCCACCCAATCACAAGGCATCACAAGGCACCGCGGACAGGGGGGGGGAGGCTGAGACCACGGGCGGGCCATGCCGGACTCCTGCTGCTGCTGCTGCTGCTGCCGCTGTTGCCTCTGTCCAGTTGTCCAGTCATCCAGTCATCCCGGATCACGGCCTCAACTTCAAAACTTGAAGTTATCATCTCAGAACAGAACAATGCCTTTATCCGGGAAGGGAGTTAAACTACCCGAAGGCGGTCGACCTCCCCCTCTCCCCCAGTCTCCCCCCCCCATCCCCGACAAGAAACCTGCTTCACTCGAAACAAGATCAACTGCTCTAGAATCGATCGACACAAAAAGTCACAACCTTCGTCTTGTCAAACTTGTTCTAGCCCGCGCCGCTCCGGAAGAAACCTGGAGGCGCGACGGGAAATCCTCGAATCAACCTGCATGTGTGGCACCAACATCGCCAATCTTGCTGAGTTCACGGTAAGAAGTTGTCCCGCCTGCCCTGTCTGAGGGCGGGGGGCCTTTCTAGACCCCGCTTATCATTGTCGATCTGTATGGTAGTCCAAGACTGTGTCTTTGTGGGGGTTGATTGGAGAGATGCGGGCGTGGTGTGGTGTGGTTCTGATGCAGTGGCTTGGACCCTTCCAGTTGAAGTTGCTGCTATGATTCTTGGCGGTGGATGGGCGAATGAGATGGTAGTCTGAGTCGTACTGGTAGTAGGATTTCTGCTGCAGTGGGGTTGGGTATGGTATGCGCAGTGGTGAATGGACTCTCCGTGAGTTGTCTTGGATCTTGTGCTATTGGTGCTGAGAGGGGATCTCGATTGCGGGTACTGCACATGGTATAGATACTATGGCGACTGGGATATGCCTAGTATGCAGCTCTGAGAGGGTCGAGCTTGTTCATTGCGTCTTGAGTATTGTTGCTTGCTGTACAGGCATATGGAAAGAGAGCTGGGAGGGGGAAGGGGGCTTTATCATAACCAGATTTATGAAGACCATATACGTAGATGTAAGATTCCACCAAATGGATATCATTAGATGTTAGTAGAATCATTCCAATGGGTAAACTGTTCTTGCGCAGGTGGATTACCTTTGGATGGATGGTTGCTCCTCCATGAGATGCCGCGCTGAAACCTATTATCTGCCTGCAGCGTGACACAACTAAGCGCTGAGGGAGCTAGTTCCGAGTTGATACATTTCGTGGAGCAAGTTGTCACCGGAGTATGATGTAGTGGGGCGAGAAGAGGATAGAGTTGGAGAACATGAGGTTGTTGTGTATAGAGAGATGGGGAGGGCGCGGGGGACAGATGTCATGCGCGTTATGTACTGGCGTGAGTACGTATATCGCCCGCCGCTTGCCCATAATTCAGTTGAATCGATGAGACTCGAACCCAGCCTCGCATCACCCTTTCCGTCCATTCTCTCGCTCTTGATAAATCGGGAGATTTGGTGTCTTTCCCCAGGTTGAGATAAAGCGAGACAATTACACTTTATCGATTGCTGGATGAGACAGTCCTCAAGGGAAAGGACACTGGCTCTGAACTGTTGAACTGCTGGAACAGAGGCTCAAGAGGTCGTTGCCTATGTTGGCTTGCATGTAGGCTTGGACTAGTACCTAGCAGAAAAGTCAGCTGATACGTACCGACTTTTTGGACCTCGAGGGATCTGTTCATGCTTGGCATGTTAGCTCATGCTTATTGAAGTGGGAAGAGATGGTGATTGGTGGAGACGTTTGTATGAGAACTTGAAAGATGAGGTGGTTTGGGGGAAAGCGGGGCGGGCGGGGGTCGGGCCGCGATATAGTTTCATTGGTTGGCGCTACTCGCGGATGGGGAGAAATTCCACCAAGTTGCCGTCATGCGAGATGCTCTTCCCCAGTCGAGTTATACCTACAATGAGGTATCATGGAGATGGAGATGTTAGAATAGTGGGGGTGAGCTCTGAGAAAATCGAGGATCTTGAGGGGCATACATGGGAAGATATTTGAATGAGAGATGTGGATGGCTGCTTGAGTAGGACTGGAGTGCTTCAGGCGGGTGCTTGGGCGGTTACATGTTTAGGATAAGTGAAAGTAGTCCGATTTCCAGGAGAAGGTTCCTTGTACACCTTGGAAACATTGAATGCTACCGAAATTACCATTCACAAATCCCAACCGAATATTCCTCCACCTCCAAGCCGCTGCTCTCGGCTACACCCCGACTAGTCACAAGCTGTACCCCCCGTCAACCATGAGGCCGGTCCCATAGACAAAACTGCTCATTGGCGACGCCAGGAATAAGATCGCGCTCGCGATCTCTTCAACCTCCGCTACTCTCTGCACAGGGGCGCTGAGGATCTCTGCAGACAGCTCACCGGAGTCCAGCTCTGACTGGATCAAGGGAGTCCGACACCAGCTGTGATCAGGATCAGTATCGGAGGGAAATCGAAGAAAGTAAGACAAAGTCCTAGAACAATATACACACCCTGGGCACACTGCGTTTATACGAATTCCCTCTGCGGCGTAGATCTTGGCATCCTGCAATGTGCTAGTGATCAGTGTGGGTGGTGCTTTATAAGTAAAGGGAGCATACTGACCGATTTTGTTAATCCCATAACCGCTACATGATATCGTCAGAAAGACTTTCCATGCATATCTCATGGGTTACAGGGATCCCTACCATGTTTGGAAGATACATAAGCTGTAGTAGGGAGCAAAGTCGACGGTGTCGTAAGTCCCAAGGCCGATGCGACATTGACGATGACTCCTCGGCCTTGTCGGGCACTACGGGGTCTACCATCGCACATGTCAGACCTTACAGCGATCAAGCAAAGCCCTTAGGGGCGGTGACTGGGAACCTGGGGCAGACGGAGAAGAAACTATACTCTTGCGCAAGCATCTGTCGGATAGCAGCCCTTTGGCATAGCCATACCCCGGTCAAGTTCACTCGAATGACTTTCTCCCAGTCCTCCTTGCTCAGGTCAGGCGTTGACTGGAAGGGCTGGCCAACGCCAGCCGCGTTGATGACAATGTCCACTCTCTGGAACACAGTCACGGTCTCTTGGAAGGCGGCTTCCACGGCTGCTTCATCGGTTACATCCGCCGGCACGAGCACCTGCACAGTCGGGTGGCTTGCTTGCAAGGCCTGGTGCACGTGGTCCAGGCCCGACGGATCGATGTCCACCAAGGTCAGTGCTGAAATGCCGTTCGCAGCGAGGTGCAGGGCTGTCTGCTCTCCGACACCTGCCTGTAGAGTCAGTCTTGGAGGCCAGTCTGCTTCCAGGAATCGGAGCAGGTAGTCAGTAAGCTTTTTTCTCTTACCCGAGCCAGCTCCGGTGATCAGGGCGGTTCCTTCTACTTGGCACGACATGTTGGTTATTACTGTGGAGTTTAGCTCGTGGAAGGAATCATTTGTCTCAATTTTGGGGTCCTTGCTTTCCGAAGTCATATGTGCGTTGGGAGAGAGAAAAGGTGTGTGTGTGTGTGGGGTGGGGGGGAGAAGAGAGAAAGAAAAAAAGATCAGCAGTATACGGAGTACATGCATTCACTATACGACTATTCTTACCGCTGTTCGGGCCACCTGACTTACCGGGCTGAGAAGACTTGGCGGTGTACTGGCACGGTACTATGCATACTAAGTTATAGCTGAGCGCACGTCGGCCCAACTACGTGCGTGCAGCCGATTAGTCCGTTTTTCTGCCGCCATCATCATTGTCATCATAGAGGGAGGGCGTTTCAACCGAAAAAAAAGTCGATTTGTTATAGGGAGCATAGGTGCCGAACCGTATGCTAGATTAATGACCTTCGGGTAAACTTCCACTTCGGTAATTGTCTGATGCTGAGGCAAGCTACTGGTGGCGAGTATGCGAATAAGAGATATGCTCTATGATTAGTATGTGTCGGAGGAACGCATTCACTCAGTGGCTACTTACCTAGAGTTATACAAGTCACCAATCGGGCATTGGTCTAAGGAGGTGATTAAAGAGCTACTTTTTTGTGGAGACGCCTGCTTGATTAAGGGCTTACAGGATTGCTCAATTGAGATAGCATAACGCCTTCGTGCATTCTATCATTGATGGCAGGGATTCTTAATACTGGATAAGTTATCACAGATGGATGGAGGATCCCGTCAACATATTGAAAGAGTACAAGGCAAAGAACCGTGGGTGATTGACTCGACCGTGATTGAATCCATTGTTTATCTGGCCGCTCCAGCAGTAGTTAGCGATATTTCCAAGGACTACCCTTTGATCTTGGAAGATTGCTTTATCACTCTTTTGACATCAAAGGTTAAAGTATGTGTATGTTATTGCACAGTGTCGATCTCGAACGCCACCTCAGACAAGACAATAAAGAAGCTCTGTGAGTATAGAGGCAGGCCAAAAACTCATGACAAGGTACAACAGGGACATGATCATTTATGGCTGCTTTTCTCTCCAAGTTGCCAGGTCTGAAAGGGAGATGGCAAAGTCTCGTACAATGGACTGAATGTACAGCCACATTCTCAGTTCAAGCACCACCCGCACTTATACCGTGTATGAAGCGGCGTCCTTCTTATCTAGCTGGAGCAGAATCCAAGACAAAAGGAGACATGCTCTTCTGCTGGAATCCCAGTCTCTGGAGAGCTCTCGAGCGAGTTGGTCCAAGCGGCAGAGAAAGTCTATATAAACCCCGTCTTGTCTCCCCAGACACCCTGATGTTTCTAGCAAGTCGATGAGATTCAACCTTTCGTGAGTGGTATATCTGTCTCGAAAACATTGGCGAACGTAAGTAACTCCTTGAAACATGGCTGAGAGTATTCCCACCGAGGTTTCCGAAGCGGAGCGAGAACCTCGCCGTGATCTTGGTGATCAAATTGTGGATTCCCATGTGGCTCGCATCCTCGATCTAAGCAAGATCCCTAACTTCATGTGCGGATACGATGCGCTATCTATCTATGGGGCACCGTTGCACGAGGCTACGGAACGTGACTGGGTGGTCCCCGATGAGCACATCATCGAGGCAATAGAAGCCTTCACGCAGGCGGGGTTTTTGCAGTGCCCACATCGAAGCGAATACGCAAGACTCGACAAGCTCGGGCTGTTGGACAATTTCGACGATCCCGATCCCGACCCTTTGGAAAAGCTCGATCCATGCCCCTGGAAAGGCGATTTCAATCTACCGGACTATCACTTCCACTTGAAGTTTGACTCGTCTAGCCAGAACCCTCGGGCGATAGATTATACACCGACACGTCCTATTCATCTCTACCGCATGTCGCGGCTCTTCCCGACATTTCCCATCCCGCCCATTGGCGCTCCCCCTCGCGATGATCCATACTATCGGCTCACATCGGACGACCGCATTCGGCTGTTTTCCCACGACGGTGGTGATCTGCCCCGGGGGCGTCAGTCGGATCACGAGGCCTTTCATCCCGTGAAGATCCCTCACTTGGCCCGCTGGGTAGAGGCCCACCAGTTGCGGATTCTTAGCAACTTGCCAGGGGCAGCGCTCACTGGTGGTGGGGCCATGGGCGTGCGCTGGGACCGCCCGCCCTGGCTGCATAGATACATGATGCTGCTGGTGCGGTACCGAATGAATGTGGATATCACGGAGCTGTCGGAGCCTTGGCGCACGTTGACGGCCCTGTGGCAGGAGGTTTCGCCGGAGTATGACAAGCCCTATCCAGACCACCGTTCTGGTAGCAGGCCGCATGATAGCGACTACCACCAGTACTTGTACCAGCTATGTATCGACATGAAGAGACGCGGGGAGCTTCCACCGCCGGACGAAGAACACCAACGTGATCGCAAAAGGTTTGTGTCATCATTAGAGAGGCTTGGCATTGAATACAACTCCGCTGATCTGGAATAAGTCGGCCATGCTCTGTCTGTCCTTCAGGGGCGGATACTCAAGGACGAGGCTCCCTCGCCTACGTCAAAGATGCGAGCTCGCGTAAGCTCATTGTCTCATTATCTCATTATCTCATTATCGTCAAATGCATTTAAAGCTACTAAAGTCTTTAGTTAGTTATATTGTAAGTCCCCAGTATCGAGAATGCTCGCCTATGCTACATATAGCTGTTGATATCATCATCAATCTATACGTGAGCAGGTCGATTACTTTCTTAGTGCTATTAGAGGCAGCCAAGTAAGTAGACACGCCACTCGCCACTCGCTCAGCTTTCGCGGGCGATAGCAGCAGACGGGTCATGTGACAGGTCAGATCACCTTCCTTCCTTCCTCAGTTCCTCTCTGGCCGTCCGTCACCGAACACATCACTCGCACCAAGAACCACCCTTCTCTTCTGCTACTACGCCAAGGACAGAGCTTACGGTGGGCCTTGGAGATTATGGACAACGGCAACTGCGCACAGTACAGCATGCGATGAGGGAAAGCGGCCATTCAAACGGGCCTTGTGTGACCATGGTCAAGTCGAGACAGGCGCTTCCTTGTACTAGACAGGAAACACTCAGGTATCCCGCAACCATTCGATACTTGAACAGATCGGTCAGGGCTCGGCATCCAAAGGATTCATCATCGTTGAGACCACTATCCATCGAAAAGAAAAATCCATCGACTGGGGAAGGAACGCGATCCCTTCCTCTATGTCGATGCGTTGCTTTCCAACAGAGCTTCAACAGACATTCCTCACCATTGGGGGGATGATTGGAAGATTTCATGCACACGCTCTGCTCATTTTCAGTTCTACGAGTCGTCATTAGACCATTCCGTGTCCGGCTTCTCAAAATCGTTGAATACCTAGCCATCCTGCCAAACGGGCGGTTTCTTTATCCGTGGCTCAGAAAAAAGCAAATTCATCAGCTTGCCTGGTTAGCCTGACATGAAATTGTAATGCTGATCACCCTTTGCGTGTGCCGAAATGCCACGGAGTCCAATTAGGATTGTTCTTTTCGACCAGGTACTTTGAGCTTTCCCCTTCCAACGTCTTCCCGAAACATGGCAGCAGCGCGCTGCGTTGTCCCCTGGTACCAACAAGCTACATGGGCAGGATTATTTGGTGTTGGGAAGTTTGCAGATACCCCCCTCGCACAAACCCGAAGCTTCGTCATCCGGCTCTGGCTTCAAGCTTGAAACACTCTTTGTACCGATTTTCCATAGTTGAAGTTGTACAATGATCTACCTATCTACCTAACATGCCAAATCTTGGGGTCAGCGAGACGTCAGCACCCATGTCAATCGATTTTGCAAATGATCCGGATCCTGATCACACCGCTCTTGTCCGCCTACCTGCTATCATCGAAGATTTTATCGCATCAAGTTCACCCAGCCATCTTTTCGGTCGATCCTTCCCAGGACTTGCGGCTTCTCAGGGTCCAAGAAGACAGTAAGACTTGATACAGTATAATATGGATGATATTTGTCACAGAGGGTGAAAGAAATCAGACTGCTGAAGTGGCGGGGAGAGACTCTGCAGTCGCTCATCTCAATCTGCCGCCAAAGTGAGACAGGCAGTCCTCTGTTTGCTCGCCAAAGATGAAGCTGACCTTCTCAATGTTTCTGAGAGAATCACAACATGAAGAGACTTTGAGAGTTTTACGCCACTGATGACGTGGAATGATCATCCACAACGCAAAGTAGCGCGTTCGAAGGTGGGCAGTCGATATGATAGACCCAGGGTTTCTTGGTTGGGGCGAGCCATCCCCGTTTGGTGGAATATCTTTATGCGGTTCAATCAAGCCTAGGCTTCTCAGTGAGCTAGGTCGTTATGTTCGGGCCACCACAACAGAAATGAGAAGGACATTGATCCAATGGATTACTCAGGGTTCATAGTGTCGGTCACATATGCACGCCCCAACCCCACAAGAAGTCAAACGAAGCGCCTAGACACATCATCTCATATTTCTACCAAAAGATCTTGCTAGGTCTTAGTCTCAAGGCACTGTCTATGAAGTCCAGGCATATACCAACGCATGGTGTATGTAGCCTTTCCTCATAGGTCAGAATGTGTCATTGCTGTCGGGAATTCAGTCAAATGGTCATAGAACGAGCAGCACAGAATTCTGGGTATGAGAATACTTTGTCACCTGAGCGCTCTCGTGCATTTCCCTCACAGCTCTACTATTGGCAAGATAATCAAAGAGCATCTTTGATCTCCCCAAGGATGCAAACTGTGCCACCAGTACTGTCACAGAGCCTTTTTCTTTTTTTCTTTTTTCTTTTTTCTTTTTTTTTTTTTTTTTCTGAGCTGCAATACTGCTCTTATTCCAGGCCTTTCGACGTCTCTGTTTGAACAAACGAGCTTTCTGCTTGCATGTGGGCTTGACAAGTTGTGAGACAAGATGGCTTTGGTCTTGTCCGTCCTCCTGAAGTATAATGCCAGAACGCGAGGATATAATCAAGCCAGGCAGCGCCCGTTGGCATCCACTAATCCATCAGGTAGTCTTTCTTTCCCCGTTACCCTTGAACGACAGTTAGTATTCACACCTTACTTACATTCCAACTTTCTATTTCCAAAATGTTTGCCGCTGTTGATCTCCATCTCCTTATTGGTTTTCTCTTCGTTCTCTTCTCCTGTATCACCGGCTGCTATCTCGCTAGCTTCTCTTCTTCGCACCCCATGAATGAAGCAGAGAATGAAGGAACAGTGGTTGATGTCCTTGAGTATGATTCTTTGCTCTCACGTCTTTTGTGGAATCTGCGATTGCTGAGTACCTTCATAGCGAGCGCGGCTTGGCTCAGCAAGCTGCTGTAGAAATACTCAGATTGATGAGAGATTGCGTTGCCTCATTCAACCAGTTCCAGGATCACGACTGGAAAATCCTGATTTCCGGCGACTTAGCCGTCGCCCACTGGACTGCGAATGCAGAGAGATACGTATGAGTATCGAATATGACCCCATCATGGCGTTGACCGAGCTAAACTTCGAGCAGGAGCTTGAATTCACCATTGTGCTACCCGACAAGCTCAAGCTAGATGGCCTACTCAACAGACTGCGCCGGCGCTATGAGTCTAGACTACGTGAGGATCCAAAAGGCAAAGGCTCTTTATGCATACTTACCGGGCGGAAATGGGTTCCATTCAAGATAATCCCAGTTGATGAGGTAAGCCTCCTTAGGAGCCTGAGACTTTGCCTGCTCTTGCTTTCTCACTGACTGATACACTTGCCTTTAGAATGAGGTTTCTTTATCTCCCCGACAGCTTGTATCCGACATCGACCCTGCTGCCGATGAAGGCTTGTCTAAACGCCAAGTCACAGGACAGGCGAAGTCATGCCAAGTCTGTCTGGGATCTTATTGCCCTCTGCAATGGAAAACCATACTGGAGATTGATGAAAAGAGGACAACGCCGGATACTCTGCAGGAACAGAGTTCTGCTGAAACAACTCTACCATCAGGAGTCATGGGATGCAAAGCTCCCTCCGCCGGATTGTGATGAGGACTGATAGCCTCTGGGACTTCTTGACTGTCTTCCGTGGTCTGTTTTGTGATCGAAACATGTGTGGTTAAGCAAAAGTAGACCTGATAATTCACATTGTCATCTTGGAACCGTCATCTCCCTTTCTGTAACACCGGCCCTCTTGCGCCACCAAAGGCTGTCAATGGTAGCTAAGGATACGATGTGGGTCTTGCTCTCTCGTATGTTGAATCCTGTGGACGCCGCCGCCACCTTGGGTACGCACAGCGGGGACTGACAATAGCCAAATCCTGACAAGCTTGTCCCTCTCCTTGCATGACGGTCAGCTAGGTATTTAAGGAAGCTATGTTAGCGATGCCCCCTTTGTGCCTTACTCTGCACAAGAGACGGAGACATAGTAAGCTACCTTTACAACTAGAACGCATCGGCTATACAGCTTGTGTGGCGTCGTGTGATGGTGGTGGATGCGCACCACTGTGCACCAGCCTTCACCCGGTCGGCGTTCCTGGGTAATTACGATCACGTGATATAGGGCGGCTCACCGGGCATGCTCCATATGTGTTGACATCTTTCTTCCATGTCTTTTGTATCTACGGTCGACAACCTCATCGCTCGCTAAAATAAGGCCGTTCTGCCGCCCTTTTGCACGTACTCCCGCGCCCCATCAAGCTCTACAGACTGTGTGTGTGTTGGGGGGGGGGGAGGGCAATGCTAGTCAACCAACCTACCACCAAGAATTCAAGATATCGTTCCATCTCGCCCATTCCCTGAGCTTCATCGAATCACTACATACCCACCTGAACCATCACATCCATAGAACCCGATATATATCATATACGCCCTACCCGTCAATCAAAGGTCTTGGCCAAGGTGCACGGAGCATGTACAGTACTGTCTGTGCATGCATGTTGGACCCGGTAGTTGGCATTCATGACCTTAGCACCCCCTTATGGGATCTTCTTTCGGGTCATCGAGGTACGGTGGAGAGAGCTGATAGATCCCACTGCGCAAGTGCTGTGGCAGTCCAGCATCCGAGGCAGATCTCGACCCTACGACTAGTCCCGCGCACGTCATCCGTCTATACGCCTACTTTAGCTCTTGTGCTTGGAGGGCTTCGAACTGAACTTGTTGCCTGTCAGTGTCTGGGATTTCACTGGCTCGTTGATACGGTGGTGGATCCAATGCTTATAGGTCCTCACCAACGGAAAGTAGGTGTGTGTGGACTATCTCCGAATCGAAGACCCGCTCCCCCGACGCAGTTGCAACCATCCTCTGTGCTTGACGGTTCATTCTCTCGTTTATCAACACGTATGCAGAGAAGGAATTCCCCCTGTCCTGCACGGGGCAAGGTCCGCATCCACCCGGAGCCCGCGATCACCTCTCTCCACTTGGTGGAGGTGGTCTTACCTAGAACCTGACTGCAAGTGTCTCCATTCCTTTATCGCACTAACTCGATGATCAGCAATATGCATCTTCCGCTCATTCAAGTATGCCATTTTCTTCTCTCCCCGCCTCATGGTCTTATGCGCTAAACATAACTACCGTTCTTTGTCTTCCCATCGAGCTGGGACGGCGACAGCTCCGTGATGGATAACCTGATCAAGGGGGTCCGTGTTCTCGCGAGAGCTGCGCCGGGGAGGGTTGGTGGTTGGTAGTTTGTGCGGTTGGGTTGGTGCGGTGGGGAGACGCGTCTTTGGGGTCGGGAGGATCTGGTATGGTGGTTTTGCTGGGTGAGAGGCATGGTGATTGCTCTACTGTTGAAGGGGGGTGTGGATCGAGGGGGAATGGGGTCTTGGGGAGGAAGGGTTGAGTTCTCGGCTCTGCTGGTTGTTTCTGTTAGTTGGCTTTGTGGTCGGGACTGCATTCAGGATGGTTTTCCTCCGGGGGCAGGGGTTGGTCTGGAGTAAGGTTGGGTTGTGTGGTTGTTGTGACTTTATAGAGTCCTCAAGGTTGAGGGTGGTTGATTGAGAATGAAAGTCGATCAGGATGGGAAGAGGACTGGGTGTGTGGGCGGGTTTGGTCTGTGGTGGTGGTTTGAGGTACCCTAGGTGGACGCCGCGGTTCTGTGGTGGTGGGCTTGATCGATGACCTAGATGGTGTTGACCTAGATGGTGTTGGATCTGCTGCTTGCTTTGACGGAAGTAGGAATTGGTGTCATCATAGGTATACGCATTGGAGATGGATACTTGTTCATACTGTTCGGTTGTTGTTGAGTGTTCACAGGAGAGGATTCGGGGGCTGTTGCTACATAGTACCCGGTTGATGATCCTTCTGGACCCGACATGCGAAAGCAGTTGGGGAAGAGCTGCAGGAGTTGTGGAGATGGATTACTGCCTTCATGACGTGCACGATTACTACTAGCGCTACGAGGCATCGATCACTGGAATATTGATCGGACAGCCATAGACTGAGCAAGTGTCGTGGTGGTCAACCAGGCCTAAGTATTGAGATGGTCAACCAAAAACTAGACTTTGAAGCTGCTAAGTCAGACATGCTCGAACTACAAAACGTCAACGGAACTCAATCTGTCGCCCTGACCTGACAAGAATCCTTGAGGTCTATGACGATCCCCGTTAGGAAAGAAGTCCAGACGTACTACGTCGTACCGCATGCCATCCGCCACCGTTCGTTCATGGCTGACAACGATTCGATGTCGTACAAGCCAAACAGAACCGGCTATCTGGGCATGCTCAGAGGCTATCCACGTTATACTGCAGGATTCTTAAACAGTGAGCCGGCGAGTCGATGTGCAACCGGAGCATAGATTAATGGCGTACATGAATGAACCAGAAGGTCACCGGACGCAGAGACATTCCTGGAGGTTGATGCCTTCCTCCATGCATGGATTAACCCTAGGATGGTTTTGATTATGCACGGCTCATCTCGTGCTCGGCTGAGTGACGACAGAGCTTGAGCCCTGCGAGACAAAGACCGCCGTTGATGATGTCGACGCCATTGCGATATCTGATCCGTAGGATCTGAGCACTCTGGAGACGCAGTCAACTGGATGCTGTGCTCCGACTCCGTCCTCAGCTATGATAGGTCATGCTGTAAGACGAGAGGGTCTGTGATGCTTCGGAAATGTGTCCGTCCAGTGAGAGCAGAGGTCCTCGACTGTGTCTAGAGAGTTGCCCCAGGCGGTCCAGCTCCAATGCCGACGTCTTAGAGACTGTCCTGCTGATGACTTGCATACGCCGTCCTTGCCGGTGAGATCTTGGCCGCTTGGCGCACCCAATCGGGACGGAGACTGCTCGAGCAGTTGTGCGTCCCCGTAGGCGCTTTCTCCAGAGCACAGTGGGCCAGAAGTACGTTGCTTCAGACCACTTTGTTTGTACAAGGATGAGCTACGTTGCTCTGGGGTCGAGAGAAAAGCTTGACACCACCCCGTTTGCGGGGGGGAAAGGGAAGATACAGCAACCCACCTCTCTTGATGATATGCTGTGTTTCCGGGATTCTTTTCCCTTCAACCAGCATTGTAACGCCTTCCCAAAACTCCCCCCCCCCTCGACTTGTCTATTACTAGGTATTCATACAAGCTCTTATGGAATGTTCAGTGCAGATGAGGGTTGAAGCTTGGGCCCGACGGCACGGAGGTCCGGTCGTGCATGAGTGGAGTTCGCCGCGACAAGTCGGAGATCTTTGAGTCATCATTAGTTATTCCTTGACTGGCTCGGAGAGAGAGAGTTGATCGGGATTATCATTTGCCATTCTGGATTAGTGAGGGGGGATATGTGGTATGTTTCTTTTTCACCCTCTAGGCTGCGTTGCCTGCAGCCTGCATACCTTGTGAGAGTATCCTCCGTCATTGGTTCAAGGATGGTTTTCAGGGAAAGGCGAGCAGGTAGGTAGTGCATCGCTCGTAGTAATTCTTCTTTTGTGGTCGCAAGACGAGCCAAATGACCTCTTTCGAGTATAGAGCCTTTATCGGAGCTATGTAGAGTTATGTCATGGTGGGGATGGTGAGTATGTCCGTATGTCCGTATGTCCGCGTAGTTGTATGTCAAAAAGTATGTCTCTCGTGTTTACTACTAGTTAAGTTACTGAATACTTACTGAGTAAGAAATGGAGCCACGCACGGTCCCTGATCGCCCCCTCTTTTTAGTGCCCGCTCAAGTGACCCGTCCGACCGTCCCGAGAGGGTCATCTGCCATGATGTGCCATGATGTGCCATGATGTGCCATCCCAATTCAGCCACGGCGGGATTCCTGGAGTCGATCCATCCACTCATCCTTCTTCCCTCATCCTTCATCCATCTTCAACCCTTTACTCTTCAGCCTGCTGTGAAATGTAACGAGAAAACCGTTGTTGACTAGACGCCCTCACTCTGGACCGGGATTTTTGCCGATTGCAGCTCGTTGTCTGGCAGCTAGACTAGGTGCACTACTGCCACTAGCTATCTATCACCCCGACCAGTCACCAACCTTCGATCAGACTTTGGCGATGAGCTCCTGAAAATATTCTTTCCAAGAAGGAAACAAAGGCACGCGAAATAAGGCTTGGGATGAAAGTCACACAAGTCTAAAGATAAAACTCAATCAGAGGAACCCAGCATGATGGTCTACAATTGCTCGATTCTGTATCATCATCATCTAGCATGGCTCATTTCTACAACCTCGCTCCGTCTGCAATTCAAGGTCATGATAACACCTTGCCATGACGGATCGCCACTCGATTTGAACATGATAACCATTCCCGATGATCAGGGCCAAGTGCTGGCCAGGCTGCTTGATCATTGCAGGCTCGACGAGCTCCCAGGCAGTGACGATACTTGCCCGACTGGGTCATCCGGACTCATACAAATCAGAAGCGAGGAGAAGCGCCTGTCTTGTGATTGGTCCTGAAGGGGAAAGGCGTGAGACTCCAAACAGGGAATCTCTCACGGTCGATGACTGGCTGTAGGAGAATAGTCCTCCGGAGTAGTACTGGTGGTAGTTGTCGTTTCGGAAAAGGCAGGCAAGTTATGTGGTAATAGTAGCAGTAGCAAGAGAATTGAACAATTGACCAGAGGCACAAGAGGAGGAGGGAAAGGGAAAGACAGAGGAGAAAATACATAGCTTGATGTCTCGACCCTGCTATACAGAAACCTACCAGCATTGACACAGTGCAGTGTAGCTGAATACTTACTGAGAAGCGATGATGCGATCGCAACCTTCCAAGTGATCTGCCGTAGATATACCTCCTCAAACCCGCCTCCGATCCTCTTATCAATGTCCTTGAAGACGGTCGCTACTCTCCAATCTGACTAGCCATCCATCCGTGAGCTAGTCGACGGGGGATTTTCCTGGCTTATTATCACTTGTTATTGGGATTGTTATCGTCACTATTCAAATTGACTGCATGGTTGGCGGAAAACTGGCGCACTTGCAGATACTTGGACAAGGCTTGACTACCGGTACGGAGACTACAGCAACTACTAAATCACCTAGTATAGACCCTGTCTCGCTGACTTCGTTAGGCTCGGATCTTACACGCCGGAGCTTGCCAATCGTCCGCGTTCCCAGCACCCTTTGATAACCTTCCTTCCCCCCTTCCCCCCTTCTCCCGTCCTCTCTGGCGTTATCGTTATTGCTGTTGATTCTGCCGATTTGTTCAGTCCCCTTTTTGGGCTGCCTGGTCTGGCGCGAATTGCTCCTAGACGAGCTTCCTGTTTCGTGGAATTGCATGTGCTCCTCCATTCCAGCACCGGTCCAAGCCACACCCGCATCTGCTCCGACCAACACTTATCTCACCTCGTGTTGACCTGCACCGTGCGCGACACCCTCGCCTTTACTTACATACACTTTCTCACACCTGGTGCAGAGTCAACGCGGACGCGACCGTTCGCATCGTGGCATCTCTCTCTCCCATCCCCTCAACCGCGCATCTTTCTTCCCCGCGGCACGGGAAGTGACCTCAACCCGCGAAACACTACGCTTCACAGTCTTGGCTGTCTTACAAACTAGCTGTCGACTTTGGTCGCGATTGACCAGCGGCAGATCATAACTTATCACATAGTATCACTTTCGTGGCTCCTTTGCACGTTTCCATTTTTTGCGCAGCTGCTCACCTCGAGTGGAGGCCCTTGGAACCAGCTTGGAGGTAGATGAACCTGGGATCGAACGTCGCAATTCTCAGCCAAATCCACGCCATCAATGCTAAGTTCAGTGCGCTCTGCCTACCACAAGGAAAGAGAGTTGTGCATTCATCATCTGCGTGGGCTGGAGCACAAAGAAACGCGGCCTCCATCCAGTAATCGGTTAGGTTCCGCATTCAGGGCTGACTCCGACTCTCCTTTGTCTTCGGGGAGGGTTTTCGGACTTCTTTGAAGCACAGTTGGCTCTGACTGGCCGAGGATAAGTGGTAGCCCGGGGTTATCATCATTCTCATCGATCAGACGTGCAGGGAGGGGGTCCAATCCAGCACCAGGGCCTCTGGTTTGTTCTACCTTTCCGATTGAGACTGCTGGCTGTCCGTCTCTGCGCAACCCGATCGGCCACATGCTGTATGCATGTTACTGATGCGATCAAAGCAACAAACAGTTTTTGAAGGAAATGTAAGTTAAGTTCTTCGTTTGTCTGAAGAAGCGCGCCCCGGAGAGTGATTGCATGCTCTTCCCATTGTTCCCCGCAAGCGCAATGACAGCTTGAAGAGGGAGTTTCCTCCTCGGGCATCTGGCGCCTTGCGACGTAATCTTCACTTTTCTTCAGTCTCCTGACTGGCTTACTCATTGCTTACTTCACCTTGTTTCTTGATTTATTGGGATTTTTTTTTGATTGGATTTATTTTTGGTTTTTTTGGTTTTTTGTTTTAGAAAAGGAAAGCGAAGCCCGTCCACATTATTTCTGCAACTTATCGTATCATTTGTTGTTAATTATCGTCATTTGGCATTGTTATGTTCATTCTTGGGGATTGATGCGAGTGGCAGCGGGTAGCCAATGCGCGCAAGAGTGGCGCCGCCTTCCCGCCTTTTTCCACTGCACTCTGTTGTTCCCCCTCTTGACTCTCCTTTTTTTTTTCTTTCCCCATTCCCATTCCCCGTCTGAACTTAGTAGTCCCAGTTCCCTTCCTCACTCCCTCCCCCCCTCATCATCATCCATCATCCTGTTGTTCCCTCCCATTTTTTCTCTTTTCCTTCCTTTCCAGTCCGGTCTCCAACCCTCCACCTCCTCCTCCTCCTCCTCCAACCTAACCTTCTTCCCCACTCCACTCACCTCAATTTGTACCAACTACCAAGCGTCCCGGTCAGTTTGCCTTGCACCCACGCACGTCTAAACTTCCTTATCCTTTCTTTGGTCACACATAATCCATTGCCGCCCCCCTCCTTCTCCCTTCCCTAAGGTCCCTTCCACACACACACACACACACACACACACACACACACACACACACACACAGGCATACACCCCCTTTCCGCCCCCCCTCTTTCCCCCCCGTCATCCCCGTCCCCACTGATCGGTTCCATCAGCGGCACGCTGTGAATCATCCACGGCTGATTTCCAGCTGTGTACCGACTCAGGAATCTACTAGTGGTTTGGTACCTCCACCTGAACTAGGAACCGCTGCGTTCTGCAGACCGGGGGAACCTTGGATGGTTGCATTGTTGTTGTCTTACTCTTACCTTTCCCCCTGCCAGCTAGTAAGCCTCATGTGGCTGTGCAGTGTCTGGCAATAACTTCCAACTTCCTTACTCCCTCACTTGCCACACCCCCAATCATCCATTTCAGCCACATTACTTTGCACGCATTCTTTGCTTGCTGGCTGGCTGGCTGGCTTGCTTGCAGGTGTTCGTATCTTAAGTCTTTTCTGCATATCAGTTCGTATTGTCTTTTTGAGACTGTTTCATTCTTGCATTTCATTTCATCTCATCTCTCGCTTGTTCAACTTGTATCATCATCTCCTGGTGTTAGTGGTTCCATCTCTCACCGCCTCTCTGCCGCTCTGTCTCTCACCGCCCGAGTTCCCCATCTTCCCATCATCCTTCGTTATTATCCATTCAATCTCCGTCTGGCGATTTGCTCCAGCCTTTCCGCTGATCCGCTTCCAGCAACCACTGCATGCGCGACTCGTGGCCCGTCCGTCCTCCTTTTCGTCATCACTTGCATCCTCGCCCTCTAGTTCTTCCTTGGGTCTCGCAGCAGCAGCACCGCTACTACCACCACCCACCCACCCATCACAGGGAGCCAACCCAGTCCCC
>KZ825556.1:0-96515 GCA_003184685.1 Aspergillus indologenus CBS 114.80
CTATTATATATTTACTTATATATATATTAATAATATTATTATTATATTTTATATATTAAAAAAATATTTTAAATATTTTAATCTAATATTTTAATATTTTAAAAATATAAATCTTAAGCTTAAGTCTATAAAAGTATATATAAAATTTCTATTTATTATTTTTTTAAAATAGTAAATTAATTTTTTCGGTTTAACTACTTCTAAATCTAAGATTAAGATTATTTATATTTTTTTATTTTTATTAATTATTATTAAATTAGAATATTTTTTTAATTTTATTAAATAATTATAATATTATATAAATTACTATATCTAAAAAGCCGCTTTTTTTTAAAACTAAAAAATATAAATATTTAAGTTATATTCTAAATCGACCGGTTTAAATAATTATACTTAGTAAAAATTTATATTAAAAATATTAATTATAAATCCTATATTTAAGAAACTCTAAATATTTTATTTTCTATAAAATAAATTTTCTAATTCTAAATATTTAGTATATTTTAATCTAAATAATTAAATATATATTAATTTTAATACTAGTTGTAAAGAAATAGATATTATAATATATTATATTAAATCTAAATTAAAATATATTTATACTAATATTATAAAGCTATCTATATATACTATAGTAAAACTAGTTTTTTTTTTTTCGCGTATATTAACCGCGTCGGAAAAAAACTACTAGTTTATAAAGCTAAAAGTTTTATATTTTATATAAATATTTTAAAAACTATATTATTTTATTAAGTTAGTTTTTTAAGATTTTCCGATTATTATATATATTAACTATATAAGTACTATTAGTATTAGTAAATAGACTATATTTAATATTATTACTTTTAACTACTTAAATCTTTATTTTATATATATATTTTAATTTATTTAAAAATATAATCTTTAGATTTTTTATTATTTAAATAAGTCGAATACTATAGCAGACGCCCTTTTAAAATTATTATAAAAAAAAATTTTATATATTATTCTATTATCTATTTTAAATAATAATATTTATAATTTAAAAAATATTCCGGCTAATATATTTAATACTACTTATTTTATATATATTATTAAAATTAGTAATAAATTTAAATATCGAATTATAAATAGTTATATTAAAAATTTTTAAATAAAAAAAATTATAGCTGTTTTTAACTCTAATTTTAATATCCGTCTACTATATTTTATATAGAACAGATTTTTATATATAGTTAAATATATATTCTATAATTCAGATACTAGTAAAACTATTATTAATCCTGCTAAAAATAAAATATCTAATACTTTAAATATTTAAATAGATAAACTTAAATTAGTTGCCGCGAACAGCAACCGTCTTATTCCTAAAAAAATATAGATATACCTATTCTATTTAATTATTTATAATATCTTTAAAATTATCTATAATAATAATAACTATTAGTTATTTAATAAATATACTCCGGAACTTAATAGTCTTTTTATTTACTAATATTAAAAGTAGTTATATAAATATATTAACCGATACTTTAAATATAATAAAAATAAAATAAATTAATATAAGTTATATAATTTTCTATAACCGATTATCCCGACTAGCCTATTCTATACTATTATTATAGATTTTTTTATATTATTTTCGACTATTAATATCTTCGATTTTTTTTTTATTATTATTAATAAATTTATTAAATATATTAGTCTAATCTCCGGAAAATTAATATAAAAATTAAAGCGTTAAAAAGTTAAATTAATCTAATATATATAAAAATATAATTAGAAAATTTCCTATTTCTTTATCTTTAACTATAATTTTTAATTTATATTAGAATTTTAAAAAAAACTATTTTTTTAATTTAATATTAAATAATTTTATAGTACTATATTTTATCTCTAAATAAACAGCTAATCGGAATAAATAATCTAAACTATTAAAATTATATTAAAATATAAAGTTATCTAAAATTATTTATAGTTTTTTATATTATTATTTATTATTTTTATTATTAATTTATTTTTATCGGCTGCAACTAAAGAGACCCCTTATAAACTAATATTTAATATTTTATTATATTAATTTTAATATTTAATAAAAGTAATACTAAGAAAAGCTATTTTAGAATAAATTATTTATATTATTTTTAATATTTTTAAAATTATTTTAAATAAATCTATTTTTATTTCCGAGAAAAATGCTATAAATAATTTATATTTTTATAGTTTTTCTATTTATTTATCTACGCGTTTTCTATATATTAAAATTATTATTTTATCTATAAAAGATATATTTTTAAAAAGTTATTTATATTTAAAATATACTATCGCTTTTACCGGAGATATTTAAAACTTTTTATTTTAATTTAATATAAAAAAAGCCCTTAAATATACTGCTATATATATAAAATATATATATAATTACTACTATAAGCTAATATTCTTCGCTTCCGATAATTAGATATATTTATATTTATATTAAGACTATACTATACTATTTAGATCTATAATTAAAAAAAAGTTAAATTATTAGTATATTAGTTTTTTCTCCGTTACTGCGTATATCGGATACTATATATACTATTTTATATTTTCTAATTTATAGAATATATATTCTGTTATTTCTATTACTTAACTTAAACTAGTATATAATATTAACAACTCTAATCTATTCGGCCGTATATTAAATAAGTTTTTTAAAATCTAGACTAAAAACTATTCTAAAGATTTTTAAAAAATTAAATCTATTTTAGCAAAATATACTATCTTCCGCAGAAGATATTATACTTTTATTTTATAGTATTTTATCTACTAAAAAAAATATAGTTTAAAAAATAATATATAAATATATTTTTTAAATATTAACGCTTCTAATTTTATTTATATATTTAAATATTCCAAATAGTTGCTATATTAATATATTTATAATACTTTTTTTTATCTTTATCTATTTTATTTTTTTTATTTTTATTTTAGAATATATTACTATTTTATATATTTATTCTTTATAATAATTTATTTTTATATCTTTATATTTATAGTATTTTAATATATTTAATTATTTATAATAATAAAAATATCTATTTTAAAATCTAGTATATATTACTATTTATTTATCTATAATAATATTCTGCTATTTATTTATATAACTGTTTTTCTTACCGCCTTAACGGCGGAACTTTAAAACTGTTAATTCCTCTGTTCTTTATCATCTTTAACAATCAAGACCATATTAATCAATATCATCAAGTTTATTCCGCCATAACATTAAGTAGATTATATTACTAGATTAATACAGTGCACCCCTAAGGCAATTTTATATTTATAATATAGCTTTAATTTTAATATAAAAGTACAGTAAATAATTAATTAACTTAATAAATAATAAATAAATATATAATTTTATTTTTTAGTATTATAATTTTTTAAAAAGTTAATTTACTTATTAAATTAGTTATAAATATATAAAATATAAAAATCCTAAGATTATATAGATATAGTTTTAATATATATAATTTATTATTACTATATATAAAATTATAGATATAAATATTTATAACTTTAATAAAATCAGCTTTACTATAGGCTTAGTAGCTGCAGCTAAAATAATAATATATTTATTTTATTAAAAAAAATTTTTTTTATATAGTTTAGAAACTATAAATAAATAATTTTAATTAAATATATTAATACTATAGAATAGGTATTATTAATATATTTAATATTAAAAATAAAAACTTATATATAGATATAGTATAAAAATAGTCTATTCTTTTTATAGCAGATTACTATATTATTAAATAAATAAATAAATTAAAAGATTAGTAAATACTAGCTTAAAAAATATTTTATTTTTTATATTAAAAACTAAAAAATTAGCTAATATAGCCTTTTAGTTCTTAATAAATATAATTTTTACTTAATATTTTAATTTAATAATATATATTATAAAAATAATATTATTTCAGTATATATATCGGCTAATTTCTTTTATTTTTATTAACTGTTAGATATAGCTGTATTTTTATTATTAAAGTAAATATACAGCCGCCGGATTAAATATTTTATATAAACTAAATATTACTATATTAATAAGATTAATTTTTTTAATATATATTTAAAAATATATATCTAAGCTTTTAAAATTATAAATATATAAAATATTTTTAAAACTTTAGAAATTATTTTTTTTAATCTAAATAAGATTTTAAATAATTTTATTTTTTATAAAAAGAAAAGCCGGCTAAGTGTTATGGTTAAAGTTCGATATGATTAATTAATATAAATATAATTATTGGAGATAATAAAGAATAGAGAAATTAACTATTTTAAAGTTCTGCTATTAAAATAATAAAAAAGACGGCTATATAAATAAACAGCAGAATATTATTATAGATAAATAAATAATAATATATATTAGATTTTAAAATAGATATTTTTATTATTATAAATAATTAAATATATTAAAATACTATAAGTATAGAGATATAAAGATAAATTATTATAAAAAATAAATATATAAAATAATAATATATTTAGAATAAAAATAAAAAAAATAAAATAAATAAAAATAAAGAAAAGTATTATAAATATATTAATATAGCAACTATTTAGAATATTCGAATATATAAATAAAATTAGAAATATTAATATTTAAAAAATATATTTATATATTATTTTTTAGACTATATTTTTTCTAGCAGATAAAATATTATAAAATAAAAATATAATATTTTTTATAGAAGATAGTATACTTTGCTAAAATAGATTTAATTTTTTAAAATTTTTTAAAGTAGTTATAGTCTTTATTCTAAATTTTAAAAGATTTAGTTAATATATAATTAAATAGGTTAGGATTATTAATATTATATACTGGTTTAAGTTAGGTAATAGAAATAATAAAATATATATTTTATAAATTAGAAAATATAAAATAGTATATATAATATCCGATATATATAATAATAGAAAAGAAACTAATATATTAGTAATTTAACTTTTTTTTAATTATAGATTTAAATAGTATAGTATAGTTTTAATATAGATATAAATATATTTAATTACTAAAAGTAAAAAATATTAGCTTATAATAGTAATTATATATATATTTTATATATATAGTAGTATACTTAAAAACTTTTTTTATATTAAATTAAAATAAAAAGTTTTAAATATCTCTAATAAAAGTAATAGTATATTTTAAATATAGGTAATTTTTTAAAAATATATTTTTTATAGATAGAATAATAATTTTAATATATAAAAAATATATAGATAAATAAATAAAAAAACTATAAAAATATAGACTATTAGATAGTTTATTTATAGCAGCTTTTTTAAAAACAGAAATAGATTTATCTAAAGTAATTTTAGAAATATTAAAAATAATATAAATAATTTATTTTAAAATAGCTTTTTTTAATATTATTTTTACTAGATATTAAAACTAATATAATAAAATACTAAATATTAGTTTATAAAAGGTTTTTTTAGTTATAGCCGATAAAAATAAATTAATAGTAAAAATAATAAATAATAATATAAAAAGCTATAAATAATTTTAGATAACTTTATATTTTAATATAATTTTAATAGTTTAGATTATTTATTCTGATTAATTATTTATTTAAAGATAAAATATAATACTATAAAATTATTTAATATTAAGTTTAGAAAATAGTTTTTTTTAAAATTCTAATATAAATTAAAAATTATAGTTAAAAATAAAGAAATAGAAAATTTTCTAATTATATTTTTATATATATTAGATTAATTTAATTTTCTAATACTTTAACTTTTATATCGACTTTCTAAGAATTAGACTAATATATTTAATAAATTTATTAATAATAATAAAAAAAATTAAAAATATTAATAGTTAAAAATAATATAAAAAAATCTATAATAATAGTATAAAATAGATTAATTAAAATAATTAGTTGCAGAAGACTATATAGCTTATATTAATATATTTTATTTTTATTATATTTAAAATATTAATTAATATATTTATATAACTATTTTTAATTTTAATAAATAAAAAAACTATTAAGTTTTAAAATATATTTATTAAATAACTAATAATTATTATTATTATAAATAATTTTAAAGATATTATAAATAATTAAATAGAATAAATATATCTATACTTTTTTAGAAATAAGACGGTTACCGTCTGCAGCAATTAATTTAGTATTAAATATTTTATTTTTAGTAGAATTAATAATAGTTTTATCGGTATTAGAATTATAAAAAATATATTTAATTATATATAAAAATCTATTTTATATAAAATATAGTAGATAAATATCGGAGTTAGAGTTAAGAATAGCTATAATTTTTTTTATTTAAAAGTTTTTAATATAACTATTTATAATTTAATATTTAAATTTATTACTAATTTTAATAGTATATATAAAATAAGTAGTATTAAATATATTAGCCGAAGTATCTTTTAAATTATAAATATTATTATTTAAAATAAATAATAGAATAATATATAAAACTTTTTTTTATAGTAATTTTAAAAAAATATCTACTATAGTATTTAACTTATTTAAATAATAAAAAATCTAAAGATTATATTTTTAAATAAATTAAAATATATATATAAAATAAAAATTTAAGCGGTTAAAAATAATAATATTAAATATAGTCTATTTACTAATATTAATAGTATTTATATAATTAATATATATAATAATAAAAAAATTTTAAAAAATCGACTTAATAAAATAATATAGTTTTTAAAGTATTTATATAAAATATAAAACTTTTAGTTTTATAAATTAGTAGTTTTTTTTTAATATAATTAATATATATAAAAAAAAACTAGTTTTACTATAGTATATATAGATAATTTTATAATATTAATATAAATATATTTTAGCTTAGACTTAATATAATATATTATAATATCTATTTTTTTACAGCTAGTATTAAAATTAATATATATTTAATTATTTAAATTAAAATATACTAAATATTTAAAATTAAAAAATTTATTTTATAGAAAATAAAATACTTAGAGTTTTTTAAATATAGAATTTATAATTAAAATTTTTAATATAAATTTTTATTAAATATAATTATTCGGACTAATCAACTTAAAATATAGTTTAAATATTTATATTTTTTAATTTTAAAAAAAAGTAATTTTTTAAATATAGTAATTTATATAGTATTATAATTAATTAGTAAAATTAAAAAAATATTCTAATTTAATAATAGTTAATAAAAATAAAAAAGTATAAATAGTCTTAATTTTAGATTTAGAAGTAGTTAAACTAAAAAAATTAATTTATTATTTTAAAAAAATAATAAATAAAAATTTTATATATATTTTTATAGATTTAAGCTTAAGATTTATATTTTTAAAATATTAAAATATTAGATTAAAATATTTAAAATATTCCTTTAATATATAAAATATAATAATAATATTATTAATATATATATAAATAAATATATAATAGTACTTTAAATATAAATCTATTTATTTTTAAATAAATAGAATAAAATTAATATAGTTTATTATAGTAATATAAAAAAGTTTTTATTTTTAATATATAATAACGGCGAAACAGTTTTAATAATCTTAATATATCGGCTATTAGTAAAAGTAATTAACTATATTAAAAATAAAAATATATAAATAATTTTAAATTATCTAAAGAATTTTATTTTATATAAAAATTAAATAAAAATCTAGTTTACTAAGGCGATTAGTAGCTTTTAAATTAATAACTATATATTTTTTATAAATATTATTAATAATTTTCTATATAATAAATATTAAATATATAAATAATATATAGCTAATAATATATAATATTTTATCGGCTATATATAATAGATTAAATATTTTATTAATAATATTTTTATCGGCTTATAGAACTTAATAAATATAAAATTTAAAAATTTTATTTAGATTTTTTATTAGAATTAATATCTAATATTTCTTAGAAATATTTACTATACCGATATTTATACTATTTAAATATATTTAGATATTATACTTTATAAAAATATTTTTAAATTTCTTAATATATTTTTTACTATAGATAATAATACTATTAGATAGATAAACTATATTATTATTAATATTAACTTTTAAAAATATTTAAAAATAAATATTCGGATATTTATATAGATTACTATTTTTAGAATTATTAAATATATTATTTTTTAATATATTATCTTTAGCTATCTCGGCAGTAAACGCGAGAGCTTTAGTAATATAAATATAATATTAATATATAAAATCTATTTTTTAATATTCTTTAATTTTCCGGAATATATAAAAATAGTAATTATAAAATAACTATTTATAGAATTTTAATATTTTAAAAAATAGAATATATATTATAAATTCAGTAATATAGTTTTTAATAATATAGATAATTATATAATTATTATTAATAAAAATACCGATACGGGTATATTTATCTAAAATAATAGATTTACTAATATTATTAATAGCTTTAATAAAAAAAAAATTAGTATCGATTAAATAAATATATAGTAATATACTAGTATTATTTTTCGGTTTAAAAATATAGTCGATATCTAGAAAAAATTAATATATATATATTTTAACTAAAACGCGTATCTTTAAATATAGTAGAATAATAATAGATTAAATAATATATATTAAAGTATTAATATAGTTAGGTTTTATTATAGTTTATATTAAAAAAATAAAATTATTATAATTATAAATAGTAGTAGTATAATTTTTATAATTAATAATAATTTCTTTTTAACTAATTATATTAGTTTTAATAAGTAGATTAGAATATAAATCCTTAATTAAATACATTTTAAAAATAATATAGATAAAAAATAAAGTATTTAGAATAATATATATAGTTAATAGAATATTTAAACTAATCTTATATAAAAAATAGATTTTAAAAATAATTAACTTCTTAGCTTTATAGATAAAACTAATATTAATAATTTTTAAAAATATTTTAATAGATTTAACTATAGTACTAGAAATTAATCTACTAAATTTAATATTAATTATAGTTAATAAATAGTTTATATTAAAATAAATTAAAATATATAAATAGATATTATTTAAATTAGTAAATATAGTTGCGGATTATTATATATATAAAAGTACTTTAAATATTTAATATTTTTTTTTTAAAATAATTAGATTTAATAATAGAAGTTGTGTTGGCCGTATAAACGGTAAAAATAATAAATATAATATTTATTATATTATAAGAAAAATACTTATATAATATATTATTAAATAAAAAGATCTAATTATAATTATTATAAAAGACTAAAAAACTATTAGTTAAAATAAAAAATATAAGATAATAAAACTATAAGACTAAAATATTCGGATATTTATTATTTTTAAAAAATATATTAAAAATAAAGTATCTATTAATAGAGTTGTCCGCAACAACTTAAGCTATATAAATATTATTAAAAAATAATTTATTATATACTATAGGATTATCGGATAATTTTTTAATAAATCTAATTAATAAATATTTTTTATATTCTATAAATTCTATATAGACAGGTTTATATAGAGAAATATAGTTATATTAATAAAAATTATTATATTAATATTAGGGCTTAGAATATTTTTAAAATTTAAATAAAATAGAATCTGTAATAGCGGTATATATATTTTAATAGTTATAATTATTATTATTATAGTTATTTTAATTATTTTAATTATTCTAATAATTATTCTAGAATTAATTACTATAATTATTACTATAATTAGTTTAACTATACTAATTTTATATATTTTAAAATTATTATAATTAATTCTACAGCTGTCAGTTATTTATATTTATATTTAAAAATAAGTATAAAAATAATTAATAAAAATATTAGTTCTACTATTATATATTCTAGTTATTATAGTTTTACTAATATAGCTACTATTACTAATATAGTTATTAATATATCTAATTATTTTATTAATACAACTAGTAGTTGGATTACTAAGATTATTAAAAAAAATATTATAATTACTAAATTAATTATTCTAATAAAATAATATACGGTTGTTTAATCTATTATTCCGGATATTTCTATTATTAATATTATTTTTAGTATTTTAAAATTAGGATTAATAATTTCTATAGGATTATTCTTAATAGAATCTAAAATAGAAATTATTATAAAAATTATTTTTTTATATTATATAAGTAAGATTTTTCTAATTATACTACTACTTATTAAATTATTTAAAAAACTATATAATTAATATATTAAATATAAAATATTTTATATTATTATATAAATATAAATTAAAATAATTTTATATATAGATAATTTAATTAAAGATATTATTTATTTACGCAGTTTAAATATAATATATTATATTTTAAATAAACTAACTAATATAATAATCTACTTATATATCGGAAAAATTAAAATATATACTATTAAGCTTATTTATAAAACTAGATATATTAGATTTAAAATATTTTTTTAGTTTTTTTAATTATTTTTTATTAAGATTAACTCTTATTATAAAATACTTTTCTATTTTAATTAAACTAATAATATATTATATAAATACAGTTTCTTATAGATAAGCTTAAAGATTTATTTTAACTATTAGTTTTTTATAGTATTTAATAATATTATAAAAATAATTAAAAAATATATTTATATTTTTATAATATATATTATAATTAATTTACTTTATTACTTTATTACTAAATATATTAGAATAGAAATAATTAATTATTTTAGATCTTAACTTCTTTAAATATATAATATAAATATATTTAAAATTACTGAAATAAAAAAACTTAAAGAAATTCTTAGATATTTTATTAAATAAAAAACTACTACTATTACCGGAAAAAATAGAAGAAGAAATAGAAAATATATTATATTAAAGATTATTTTAAGCGTTATTTTTAAATATAATAAAATAATTAAAAATTTATTTAAAAATAGTATTAAAATTAATAGAATAAATAGATTAAAAATATTCGATTATTTATATCTACTAAAATCTAGATATAGATATTAATATAGGCGGAACTAGAAGTATTCTAGTAGATAAAGTATTTAATAGGCCGATACTAGAATTAATATTAGTAGAATTAATTAAAAATATTATACTAAAAAAAATTTAAAATAGTAGATTTATATATCCGGATTAATTATAATAAAAAATATTAAATCTAAATAGTTTTAAATATAAAAAAATATTAGATAGAGATGCTATATATACTAAAAAAATAAAAAATAATAGATTTGAATATATATTAGAAAAATAAATAATAAAAGTAAACTAATAAAAAAATATATAAAAAATAGATAATTTATTTTATTTACTATAATTTTATTCGGGTATTATTAGTTTTTCTATAATTAAACTAATATCTAGAGATAATAAAATATTTTTATATTTAAAATATAAAAAATTTAGTTTTTTATATTTATATATATTAAAGATATTAATATTAAAAAATAATAAAATAGATAATTTTTAATTAAATCGACTATAAAATAAATTAATAGGCGTTTCTTATAGTATATATAAATAAAAAAAAATTAATATTAATAAATAAATTATAGATCTTAAGCAGATTCGACTAAAAAAAGTAAAAAATTTAAAATAATCTATTAAAATTTTTTAAAATCTTAAGTTTTAAAACTAGTATATAAATAGTTTAGACTCGGATTTAAAAAAATAGCCGGATTTTTTAAAAAAAAAATAAATATTTTTATTTAAAATAGATTTATTAATATTTTAAAAAAATAGATATAAATAATTTTAAATAGAAATAGAAATAGATATAATATAAATAATATAATAGATATATAGTAGAATATTTTTATTAAACTATTCTCGGTTTAGACTAGTTAAAAACGTAAAAAATTATATAATCTAATATACTAATTTTAAACTAGATATAAATATTAATATATTAATATTAGATATTACAGATAACTGGTCCGGAACTTCTTAATAATATTTAATAATATTAAGATTATAACAGTTAGATGTATGTTCGGAAATATTAAAATATAATAGATAATTAGATAAGAATATAGGAATACGCTAAGACTAATAAATATAGATAGTTAAGGACGATCGGATACAGTTGGTTAAAAAGAATAGGTATAACGGGTATATACAACACGAAGTAACACTTTAAGAAATAGTAAAGAATAATTTTCGGAATAGTAAATATATATATAGGACTCGGCTCGGCCAGTTAAATAACTAGAGTAGATTTTAATAAATTAAATAACTATAGTAGAGCTTTATAAGTTAAATAATCTATAAATAAAAATAAAATAAAAAATTTAGAAAAATAAAAATTTATAGTAACTAATAAAACTATAAATATAAAATATAAAAAATAAAAAAATATAACTATAGAATATCCGAAAAATATAAAAATTAATAAAAATAAAAAATAAATATAGAAATAATAAAAAATAGTAAAAAAGTAGTATATTTTTTAAAGGTGTACTAAAGATATATCTAGACTGCAGAATATATTATTATATATTATAGTTAAAGTTTAATATAATTAATTAATATAAGTATAATTATTAGAGATAATAAAAAATAGAGAAATTAATTATTTTAAAGTTCTACTGCTAAAGTAGTAAGAAAAGCAGCTATATAGATAAACAGCAGAATATTATTATAGATAAACAAACGGTAATACTAAATAGCTTAAAAACTACTTTAACTATTACTAAAATATCTATAAATTTAAAATAATTTAAAAAATATAAATCAGCAATATTTTAATTATTTTAATATTCTAATTCTTCGGCTTTATTTATATAAACTATTTTATTATATATTATTAAAAGTACAGAAATAATATTAAACTAAATAGTTTTTTTAGAATATAAAAATTATTAACTTTATATTACTATTAAAAAAAAATATTAAGTAGAAGCAGAATTAGTATTAAATAGATAATTTAAATAGCTTTATAATCTAAAAAATCTATAAAGCCTTTATAAATACCTAAACTATAGAAAAAATAGCTAATAATATAAAATCTGTAGAGGATTAATCTTGCCGCCGGGCATCGCCTTGCTATAGTATATATAGTATTTTTAGATATATATATATAAGATATCTAATAAAAAAGGATTAAGGGCAATTTTTTACAGATATTAAAACAGTTATATAAATATTTAAATATACTATATTTTTTATATATAAATCAAACTTCCGATATAGGTGGCATAACCGGCTGCTTGCCAAGACCGCAGTGGCCGACTCGCTTACGTGGCCGACTCGCTTACCGATTACGTTACTCACCGCTAATAACATTTATCCTTTCTGGATGGCTTGTAAACAAGCCGACCACCACCACGTGCAAAGAACAACACTTCTTGCATATCATGGCTGCTCCAGAATGTACGATCTGACGTGAGCTACTAGACCCGCTGAGATGGATTGCAATTGGTCTATGCTAGGCTCTTACTCATATCGAAGCGTCTAATAATATCATGCAGAAGTATATTTTTCACACCAAGAGTTTTACAGAAGCCCGAAAAGGAGTGTGTGGATGTGATGTTGCTTGTCCTGATATGGCACTCACAAATAGCCTCACAAAAACGTTCCTATGGCAATAGCAGTCAGCGCTTTGGTTTGCGGGGTACGATAATGATCAATTTCTGTCTGAACAGCTGATTACTGCAGCTATAAGACACATACATATACCATTCATAGAATGCCCCGACTCGGTGATTCATGCGAAACTATTTCCACATAGAGAGACACCACCACAACAAAGGACAGATCAAAAGGACGACACAGAGAAGCGGTCACTGAATCCAGTCTCACTACTTGCTTCTACCCGCTCTATCCCGCTTCCGTTACGGAGCGGAGCGGAGCGGAATCATGATGCAGCGTCTAGCGGACGACGCGGACTGAAGGCAAGTCACGAGACGAGGCCTATCCATAAATGCATTTGACATAATGGTGAATAGCTATCATCCTTACTCAATGAGCATAGTTTCAAGCTCACCTCCTTCCCTCCCTTCTCAGCTTTCTTGTACTACTTCGTTGTTGGACTGCTCATGAAATTTGATTGACCGTATTACTACAGAGATGTATACTAAGACTTGACCAATTTCCCCTGACGCCAAACGTGCGTCACATTCTTCGCATTCCCCACCACCGTGATATCCTCCAGCGGATTGGCCGCCAGCGCGATGATATCGGCATCATACCCCGCGAGCAGCCGCCCACTCTTGGGCGCCTGCTCCCCCAACGTCAACGGGCCATTCGCCGTGGCGGCCTCAATCGCAGCCAAGGGCGTCATCCCCGCCTCCACCGCGTACTCCAGCTCCTTGCCGTTGCGCCCATACGCAACAGCCGGATTATCCGAGCTGATGAACTGATCCGTGCCCAGGGCGATGGTGACCCCGCGCGCAACCGCCAATCGATACGCCTGCTTGTGTGCATCGGCGACCTCGAGCAGCTTCTGATACGATCCCGGCGTGAAGAGCTGGCGCATCGACAGGCCCATTTCAATCACACTGCGGGTGGCGACGAGGATGGCGCCTTTCTCGCGCATCAGCTCGACGGCCTCCTCGTCGAGAAAGCTGCCGTGCTCGATGGTGCGACACCCGGCGCGCAGAGCGTTCATGATCCCGGCCTTGCCGTGGCAATGGGCGGCGACGACGCGTTTGGCGCGCGCAGCCTCGTCGACAATCGCTTTCATCTCCTCGAAGGAGAACTCTTGGTGCTGGGGGTCGTCGATGGCGCTGACGACCCCGCCGCTGGCGCAGACCTTGATCACGCGCGCGCCGTGACGGAGCTGCTTGCGCACGGCTTGCAGGCACTCTGGCACCCCGTCGGCAATGGTCAGCGGGAGCCCATGGGCGCACATGTCCTGGAGTTGGTGGAGGGGCATGCCGTGCACGTCGCCGTGGCCCGCAGTCATGCTGATGGCGCTGTGAGCGCCGTAGATGGTGGGTCCGAGGATGCGGCCCTCGTTCACGGCGAGCGCAAGCTCGCACCCGTAGCCCCCTACTTCACGGACGGAGGTGAACCCCGCCATAATAGTTGCGTGGAGGTCGGGGACGCTTCGGGCTCCGGCTAAAGCGGGTGTGGTCTTGACGACCGCGTCCATCGTCGCCGACGTAGCGCCCATGTAGTGGATATGGCAATCCCACAGCCCTGGCATCACTACGGGAACGTGCGACGTCGTTGCGTCTTGGTATTCTTGAGGTACGTCGATTTGACGTCCGACGTAGAGAATAGTCTTGGACTTCCAGACCACGGCACCCTGGAGAAGGGGGTCTCCCTGCCCAGGAATGAGGAGATCCGCATCGATGCGGTAGAGGCTGTCGTCTGTGAGTGATCGATACATTATTGCATGAAGGTAGTCGAGAGATTAGACGCAGGGGTGGAAAGGAGGAATCAGGGGTGAATTCACGGAGTCATGATTAGGGATGTCTATAGAGCCGAGCCTCTGAGTCTGCTTATATTATAGCACGTTCGCTAGGCTGCATGCTCCACAAATGCTCCAGACCACGGCTCCGCAATTCCTGTGACTAAGGTATAAATGCTTTCGCGGGTCTATCACATATTGACCGTGGATTCTGGCCTAGACAGTGACAGTAAACCGTTGGAAACCATGCCATACTGGCTAAAGCACACACCTAGACAAGGTGTATGTGCGGAAAAAGTACTCAAAACATGTTTTCCTAATTTCCGGGTGGCATGGCTCGGAGCACAGATGTCGCTGAGGGGTAGGTTCTGGCCAGAATGAGAGCTGTGATGCTCATACGACCGTTCGTCGTACAACCACAATGCGAGCATTGCACAGTTTAGATAGATGGTATCCTCAATCTCTGACATGATCCACCTTTGCTATGCACGGGTCAATGAAGTAGGTCGAAGCGAGCAGTTTTCAACCCCGATTGAGAATAGTGAGACATACCAGACGTGACGGTAATACTGGTGAAATAAAACAGCCACCGGGTGACTAGCAGATACCAGGCCCGCATAGGGCGAAACAAGCCTCCGCCCGTTTTTTAATTGCGCGCGAAGTACATTCGAATGTGAAAGCATGCTATGGTCGGATGAGGTACTTCTACCTGCCCACCTCTTGAATATTTCGCCGTCTTCAATTCCAACTTCGAAAGATCGAAAGAGTCAAGGTTTCTGCCATATCACCAGCAGAGGAACAAGACACAAAGTATGACTTCTTCGGAGGATACCACGCCGCCTATGATGGCGGACGAGAAGTCATTCTCCAAAGGCCCTCATGAGTCTGTCGACGATGTTCAGCATTTCTCGGATAATGAACAGAAAGCCATCCTGCGTCGAATTGACCTCTGGTACGTCGTTGTCTTGAGACCGAGACTCGATACATATATCTCAGGATATCTTCCGAAGCCCTAACCTGACACTCGTCGTTATAGTTTGCTCCCCCTGATGTTCTTCTCGTACTTGCTGCAGTACCTCGACAAAACAACCCTTTCCTATACCTCAATCCTAGGCCTTCTGACTGGAACGGTATGATTGATTGACCATCCTCAACCATAAATCACTTTGATTTAACATTTCGTGGCGGAGCTAGCATATAACCACTGCACAATATGCATGGGCATCGAGCGCATTTTACTTCGGCTACCTTGTTGCCTCGTATCCCGTGTCATTGGGTTTCATCAAGTTTCCCATCGGAAAATACCTTTCTGTCATGATGTTAGCCCTCTATCCACCCCTCCTCAACGAAGCAGTCCTGCAATCAATGAGTCGAGCTGACATATGGTGAAGGATCCTGTGGGCAATTATCCTGACCTGTCATGCAGCGGCTTCGAATTTCGCCGGTTTGACATCGCTGAGAGTCCTTCTTGGTGTGTTCGAAAGTGCAATCAGTCCGGGATTTACCATGCTGATTGGCATGTGGTATACCCCGTCTGAGCATGCGATGAGAAGTTGCATCTGGTTCTCGGGAAACGGAATAGCCGCCATCTTTGGAGGTGTGCTTGCGTACGCCATTGGTCATATTGATGATCATTTGGGCGCCTGGCAGGTATGTGGAATGCAGCTCACGGCAGGGCTAAGGCACCAGGCATTGCCACGAAGCCTGAATAAGTTTGGACCGACTGACTGAAAGTTCCTTGTCCTTCAAATAGTGGCTGTTTATCATATTCGGCCTGATTTCAATCGCCTGGTCGATTCTCCTGTTCTTCACTCTACCCGATTCGCCCCTCAACGCCAAATTTCTCAAGCCCGATCAGCGAGGCCCAGCCTACCATCGTGCACAAGCATCTCAGAAGAGTTATCAGAGTCGGAGCTGGAAGAAGGACCAATTCATTGAGGCGCTAGTCGATCCAAATACTTGGTTCTTAGTG
This sequence comes from Aspergillus indologenus CBS 114.80, assembly GCA_003184685.1. Lineage (NCBI taxonomy): Eukaryota > Fungi > Ascomycota > Eurotiomycetes > Eurotiales > Aspergillaceae > Aspergillus > Aspergillus indologenus. The sequence goes on from KZ825556.1 coordinate 17,326, forward strand.
TTGTATAACTTCTTTGTCTCACTGCCGAACGGCGGCATCACCAATGTAAGTTTCCGAGGAGACCCGCTCCGAAACCAGTCCAGAAGAGCCCGGCAAAAGAAGCCTGCTGACTCCAAGTAGTTCGCCAGTATTGTGATCGAGTCGTTCGGTTTCGACACCTTCCACACACTACTGTACGAGATCCCGTTGTCTGCTGTCGCTCTCGTCATGCTTTTTGCCATCGCCGTGACGTGCAACCGTTTCCCTGGCTTGCGCTGCTACTGGATGATCTTCACTCTTTTGATCAGTTTGGTCGGCATTCTTTTAATGCGGCAGCTACCCACGCACCGGAAATGGGGTAGACTGGTGGGCGTCTGGCTTGTGACGGTCTTCGGAGCCGGCTGGCCACTGAGTCTAAGTTTGGTTTCCAGCAACACAGCGGGCTTTACCAAGAAGGGTACCGTAACTGCTCTTATTTTCATTGCTTATTGTGTTGGTAACATTGCTGGTCCACAACTTTTCAAGAGCACTGAGGCCCCTCGCTATAATGTAAGTGGACTTCTGATTGAATCAGGAAGCAGGCGAGGTGAAATTCACCCGCTTGCCAAATGTAACGCGTCGGAGAGGGACAAACCAGCTAACCTCTGCACTAGACTGCATTCTCAGCAATCCTTGCGTGCTTCTGCCTTGCTGTACTTGATGTCATTGGCCTCCGCTGCTATATGGCCTGGGAAAACAAGCGACGCGATCGCAAGCAGGGACGAACTATCGAGCCTGAGCTAAGCAAGTCGGACGACGCGACTGATGCGTCCTCTGAAATGGGTGGTGATGGAGATGTCTCTGATTGGCAGAACCAGAGCTACCGCTATTGCCTCTAACTGAAAAATAGTAGATAGAGGGCCGGGGAGACGGACCTCAACGAGCCTACTTTTTGTGTGTATTGACAGTCTCCTGAACTCAAAATTGTTAGACTCAAGAGCACTGATCAGGTGCAGAAGGATGATGCAAGTCAACGCTTCAAGTACTCGTCATTAAATCGTTGTCGTAACTCAAACCAAGAAAGTCAAGCAAAACTTGTTTGCCATCCTAGAAACTCCATAACCTCCTCCCATTCGAAGCGGCCAATGCGTATCTGTGCGACTGCATCCGAGTTCAGCGTACGGCGTTTCCACAGCAGCTCAACTAGGGTCTGTGCTCTCATTGTGTTTTCGTATGGCGCTTTCGCTCGAGCAGTCCGGAACAACGCTAGAGCCTTGGCCTGTGCCTCCGAGTCTGGGTCACTACAACAGGCCGCGATGAAAAGGGGCCACAGAGGCCAGGAGATGGGTAAGAAGTCTAGCTTCGATACAATCCTATCCACCAGAATGAGAATTGCGTGGACGTGATCCTGTATTTGCACAGAATCGAATCCTTTGATATTCGTTGGCGTGAACCCTAAGAATGAAGATTTGGATGCTTCAGAGAGGAGCAAAAGAGCGGCAAGACGATAAGCCTCGCCTGTATGCTCTAATAGGCGGTATGAATTCGCGCATTTGGTGGCATGACGGTGATTTATCGATGAGTCTGGAAGTATTTGCGTGACATTGCCGATGCTATCTCTCAAGCCTAGTATCTTTGTTTCAATTGACGCTTGAGCTGCAACAACCATGGTCGGTGGATCCGAAGTTTGACGACATTTTAAAGCAAGAACATCTTCTCTGATAATCAATGTGTCATTTATCAAGAGAAGAAGGTGATCACTAAGGCCATTCCAGATGTCTATCTGATGAAGAGTATTCGAATCCATCACGCCTAATAGAGCGGTTGTCGAGGTCCAGGAAGTCTCGCGCAAATCCAGGGTAGGAGTCGGTGTGCCTTTAGTGTCGAGGTAAAGTGGTGGTCCAACGACAGGTAGCAAATCCTCAATGGAAAACATAGATTTGGCGAGTACCAGATGTGCAGAGAAGTAACTGACAAAAAATCGGTGCAGGACGGACTTGCGAAATCTCCCTTGAGCTGCCCGCTTGACGAGAAGCTGGAAGCAAGTAAAATGACGCACCCAGGACGAGTCACAGCTGGCGGAAATCTAGTAAACAGAATCAGGGCGAAGGTCGAAACCAGAAGGACACCACAAAAGGACTTCATCACTCACTGCCGAAGAGCAAAGAAATATTGTTGGCACGAGGACATCCTCAGTGTCCCAGGACTCTCGTGCCAATGCTTGTCGTAATCCTCCAAGTACTCGTTGCCGCACTTGCATCTCCAAGATTGTGTATTGAGAATCAAATGAGCGCATATACTGAGAACTAGCCATGAGGACCGCATAATAGGTCAACTCAGACCTGAAAGCCATACGCATCACCGTACTGCGGAGGGGATTGTTATCCTCATCGTCAACAGTGACGGCGACGGGACACATGACAGATTCATAGAACGATAGACACAAATGGTCAACGTCCGGTATGCCAATACTCCATGGGAGAATAGGCAGCGCCCTGGCTAGTGACGCTGACTTGCGTCGATCCCATTGATAGTAGCGGCGCTGGTAGACGGACTCTAGAGCCTGGTCGCTGGTTACAATGTTTTGTTGTGGACTCTGGCAGGCGGGTGGAGAGCCGATCGACACAGCTTTCTCTTCGCCATCGGCCTGACAGGTATCATCCTGATCTTTGCGTTTGGTCCGTGTCCACGGCTCCATGGTCGTACCAGCCAATCGTTTACGTGCAGGTGAGTTCATCTTCGATTGAACGCCTGTTCGTCCATGACACTTGCCTACTGCACGCATTTCGTCCTCCCACTGCAAGCGGACCTCATAGCTGCATGCATATCCAGACCTCCTGCATCGCATGCACGTGGGATGAGTTTCTAGAAGCGGGAAGAAACGCTTGTATGTGAGCCACAACTTTCTGCCTTCCTGCTCAAGGAACTGTATACATACCATCGCATTTTACCCGTCTACGCCGACAGGTGTTGCAGCCCGTACGAGACCGCACCTTTGGCTTGGGAGGCTGAGGTGGCTCGGGAGGAGGAGTGGCAGCTATAGACCATGAGAGAAACATGTCTAAAAACTGCTGATTTGGAATGTCGTAGCGAGGCTGGTTTGTGCTGCAACGGGAAATACTGTAGTCATACAAACGCGCAGGATACCACGAATTGTGGGTGACTTGTGGAAGGCAGCAGCAGTTGGAGGGGAAAAGGCCATGGTTGGAGGATTTTGACCATCTCCACCTCCAGCCTCGTTTGACCCATCAGGCCAGTGACTCCCACAAACTAATTTATGAGGAGCCACCTGTAAAGGACTAGAGTCTGGTCGGTGCATGGCGGACCGCAAACTAAGGGAGAGAGAGGGACTCCGAGAAAGATGGTCGATCGCGCGAAGTGGGGAAGAGGAAGGGGGGAACAACGGAAACGAGAGTTTGGCAGCTCTTTGGCTCCGCGGCCCTCCCGGTACCGGGTCCGGTCACAACGGATACCGCCCGGGTAACACACTAGTAGTAGTGTATTGTACTGTACCGTATCTTCTGTATCAGCCATCATCGGCGATCCTAATTCCTAATCCCTGTCACTCGATAGAATGTTTCATTGGCATTACATCTTACTGCCAGTCTCATAATGTCTTTACTCTCACCCAACCACGCGCAGGCGAGAGCTATCCCTTATCCACTTTCTCATCTCGGTTTCCGCTCGGTCCCGAGACGCGGCATGTCGGCAGTGGCATTGGCAGGGATCTTGATCTAGATCGCTGTCTCACGCCATCTCGAGAGTACCTTCTCCGTCAAAGCAAGACATCGTACCTGAAGGCCAGTCTCCAAGCGGGGCGCAGGATCGAATGCCTGTCGGCTTGCCTCGAAGGAGCGCGATAATTACGAGACGATGGGGCTTCTAGGGCCCCTATATCCTTGCCAGATATGGCAGCCTGCAGACAAAGAATCAAAATATTGCATCTCTCCCTGATAATCTCAAGCCAACACCTCGATGCAAGTTCAACTCGACTGATGCCTCTTTCCGAGCAACTCATTCGCCATCATGGCCAGCTCGGAAAAGTCCGCCTCGAGAGAGGCTCTGGTGATCGTGGGTTATGTCGTACCGATGGCCGGGATGCTGTTGACCACGGGAATGAGGTTGCTGGTCAAGACTAGAGGTCAGGATGATAACTTCCATATGGATGACTACTTGATAATGCTTGCAACCGTGAGTTCTCTCTTCCAATGGGGCCGATTTTGCAATGGAAGCTGACAGTTTTCTTTCTGGGGGGTAGACATTGGAAGTGGCATACTCAGTGACAATGATGGCTTGTGGTAGGTGACGCAAGTAGTATCATAAAAAGTAAGAACAATGACTGAGAGCCCTAGGTTTGGGTCATGGATTCGGCAAACATACCTCCACCGTCTCAGTGAAGGACCTGGAAATCTTCTTAAAGGTACAGTACAATCAAACCAGGTTGGTTCGAGCAAAAGATTAACCTAAATAGGGGGAGTATGTTGCTAGTCACCTCTACAACGTCGGCCTCGCCTCGACTAAGCTTGGTATCCTCGCCTTATACTATCGCATTTTCCCTGTGCAATGGTTGTCGAGAACAGTGATAGGATGCGCGATTTTCATTTGCCTTTGGATAACAACTATTGAGATCTTCATGGGAGTGCTCTGTCGTCCGCTAGCTGCATTCTGGAACCCATCTGTGAAGGGTCACTGCTTCAATTCTTCGGCCCTGTCATACTACATCAACTGCTCCAACATGGTTACGGACATATTTATCTTCGCGTTACCAATCCCCGTCATCCTCCGGCTCCGCACGACCCTTACCAAAAAGATTGCATTGTGCATTATATTCTCCATCGGTCTTATGTAAGGCTTTTCTGTCCAGGAAGCTTCATACCTGGTGCTTTTCTCTAATACTTTATGGTTCACCTCCAGCACATGCGCCATCAGTGCAGCCAGGCTAGCTTATGTCTTTGCGCAGAACTCTAATGACATCACCTGTAAGTCAATTTGCAGGGTTCGAACATGGCGTGTTACCAATTGAATAACATCATGCGCAGGGGAGGGTGTCCCCTTGGCTGTACTATCTGCTTTCGAATCCTTTGGAGGCATTCTCTGCGCCAACCTCCCGATCATTTACCGGCTCTTCCGCTCAGCCGCTCAGAAGATAACCAGCCGTACTGGCAATAGCTCGTCCGCCCCCAAGACACCTCACCGACAGTACGGATACGGATCGAACATGTACGGCTCGAAAAGTGTTGGCCGAAGGGCCCGCGGCGTCAGCGCGGCTGATGATGAACAATGGATCCGGCTACCAAATGGCAACCTGTCCCACGGAACAACCCATGAGACTGGGAATACAATTGTGACCCAAGTACACGAAGGCTCTCACACGGAGGAGAGTGAAGAGGATACGATAGAGCTGGTAGTGATGCCGAAGAATGCAATCACGGTTCAGAGAGAGTTCCATCAGAGCGTGGAAGATAGCAATTCGTCCTAAAAAAGGACAGGGCAGCCCATCCCTCACTCGATTCAATATCACAATTTCATATGTTCAACCAACCTTGAAATGGCATTCATGATCTCCCTTGATTAAACCTTGTGCGAGCCCGGCCTCAGTCCTCTGGCGAAGCTTTGATCCGGAACTTTCATTGGACAGCATGTTGTCGGAGTATAGGTCCGCACACGGGTACAGTACAACTCAACAAATACGTACATGTTGACTTCGGCGATTATGCCCCACTTACAGGTCCATCCTGGCACTCAATCTGCGTCTAAGTGCCGAGATAGATCGACGCCGGCGACGGACGACTTCCGCAGTCCTGCACTAGAGACCGGACAAGCTCCGGTCTCTGAGTGGTAAGAAGCTGACCACTGACCCTGAACTACTACTTCTTTCTCACAGCCTCGCCTCTAATGTACCATGCGGTTTATCATTTCGTGAAGGTCGTGGTAATGCCCGTGTGATGTGCTCGGACCTCGAGATTCCAGAAAAGCTCCGAAGCTCATCCAGGAATACAAAGCTACTTGACTGATGGAGAAAGAAATCTGGTCTGTAACATTCTTCGAACGCACGGCTAATTCTGAGCACTTCACTGACTTGTGCAGTATTCTTTTCGCCCTATAGAGGAAAGACAATCCCAGCAAGCATTTCACTTCCTGGGCGTGCTAAGACTATTAAACTCACAAGAATCCAGGCTGAGACAAAGTGGATCCTCGGACATGTTGGCCCAGGCACCTGGTTCCTGCTGGTTCCTGTTACCGCTCAGAGGCTTACAGTAGAGGGCCTAGTTCATTGTCAAAACTGCGCGAAATCTAACCGTTCCCTTCACCATGGCATCTGTGCAGAGAAATACACGAGTCAGTATGGTATTGCTTGAAGATCTCAGCATTATCGAGAGAATTGCAATTTTCGAGGGTCGGAGATCGCGTGTAGAGGGTGTGGTCGAGAAGGCACCAGGCTCGACGGAGTTGAGCTCGGAGAATTCCTTCCTCGCAAATTTATCTTCCACATAGCACGCGCCCTCGTCAATCACGCAAAGATGGATAGCAGGTCTTACCATAGGCCTCACTGGCCTTATCCAGCGGAAACTCCTCCACCATGCAATTGATATCTTGCAATTCGGTGAAGGCAATAGCATCCTCGCTGTCAGTTGCATGGCCTGACGGCCAAACCTGCACTGAAAGTCCTTTACCGACCTAGCAAAGCCAGCATCAATATCCAGTACCAACCATATAGTGAAGCAAACTCACCATGATTGAGGTGTCCACTGGGACCGGACCCGGCACTAAGACCTGTGTCAGCCCCTGGTTCTCACCACAACAGCTCAACCATAATATCTTTCATACTTACCCGACAAGATCAACAACTTTCCCAAAACTCCCAAGCCCTTCAACAAAGGACTGATAATCGCCGCATTTGGTGCAGTCGACATGACCAAAGAGGCTCCACCCAACCGCTGCAACTCCTCGCTCACATTCACCTGACTCTCGTCGATATACTCGTGCGCGCCGAGCTCCCGGACCAGTTTCTCCTTTTTCGAGTCCCGCGAGATGGCTACAACTCGATACCCCATCTTCCGCGCGTACTGAATGGCCAGATGACCCAGCCCGCCGAGTCCTTGCACAGCAACGATCTCCCCGGGTGTAACATTCATATGACGGAGAGAGTTGAAGACGGTGACGCCTGCGCAGAGAATGGGGGCGTATTTCGCGGCGGAGACGTGCTCGGGCACCCGGACCGCAGCCTCGACATTGAGAAGACAGTATTCAGCGTCTTGATCATAGATGTCAGCAACTCAAAACTACAAGCACAGAACAGATGGCGAGGCGGGTGAACGAACAGCCACCGTTCTTAGTCTCCCCATTCACCTGATGGGCAGAACACATCTGGAAAAAGCCCTTGTCACAGGCTCTGCAGGTACCTGCAGGAAGTGAGTTTTACGCTAAAAGATCCGACAATGGCTATGAAGGGAAAGGCTCAATACCGTCATGACCCCCATGCCAGCCACCACCAACCCGATCCCCGACTTTCCAGTTGGAGACGCCGCTACCGAGGGCAGCGACGCGGCCGATGATCTCATGGCCAGGAACGATGGGACTTCACATACAGACAAGTCAGTCTGTGTGCAGGACAAAAGAGAAGCATAAAGCTCAAGCAAATACGTACAAGCCCCCACCCATGACATTGTTTTGGGCCCATCGATCCGACGAGCAAACACCACAAGCCTCTACCTTGACAAGGAGCTGACGGTCGCCTGGCGGTGTGAGGGGGCTCTCTTCAATGACGAGCGGCGATCCGGCGGAGCGAAACACCGCTTGCTTGAAAGTTGCAGGAAGGGACATCTTGGCCCACGCGATAAAACACTGATTTCTCTCCAGAAGCTGCAAGCGAAGTAGATGAAGATTGACCTTCTGACCTGGGTTCATCGAACGAAAATCATACCCGCTCGACGTGCCACTGCTTCTTTATATTCTTCCTACAAGTCTGTGCGGGGTAGACAAGCGTCGCAAATATCATTCATTACCATTCTCACATCCTGGATGATTTCTCGTATTCATCTAGATGTGGCAGGAGTCTGAGAGGCCGGAGACGCCGCAGTCAATGCTGCATACGGCTAGCAGAGAGGCTCGCTGTTGGTTCCAGATCCTCCGCTTGTCTGTCTAGACGTTATCGCCGTGGATCTATGGTTAGCACGATTGAATACCCATGCCATTGACTACTCATGCAAGCAGCAGAATCACTTTGCTCTGTGATCGAGCCGCCATGTAACATGATGATGCAAGTGAAGTCAGTGCGGGGCCGACGCAGACAATGAGCTGCGGCCGAACCTCGTGTTGAATTACTCATCGAGATAAGACCATCATCAATTGCACCACACTAGCCTACGAGCTGATTTGTGGAAGCTTGACTGGTGTGCAGATAATTTCTTCGTCTAGAGGCTTATCCGGTGCTATCCGGTGTTATTTTGCAAGAAAGCTTTCCCTTCTCGGGGATACTCATACGGTCAGAGCTTCGCAGGAACAGTATACGAGGTGATTTTCTCATCACCATCATACAGCACCTACGTCTGTCAGCGACAAACTTGCTATTTTTCAGGGACATAATCCGCAGTTCGCTGGAAGAGAGAGGCCGTCTGTTTAGCCTCTCTCCATTCTACATAGGTCAAGCCGCGACTACCTGCTTGTCAAGTAGGGAGCCACACACTACAACCCCTACAGTCTGGTTCATCCATTGAAACTCAAATATACTCGTAAGAGCCGTGTCAGTTCTTTGAATCTAGCTGGACCTAAGGGGCCAATTGATCTAGTAAGGTAGGTACAAAAGACATCGAAGGAGGGACCTCGCTCAAGTTCGATAATGTGCAAAATAGAGGCTCAAAGCTTTGAAGTCATCTGAATTCCATCGCCTGCCGGCTCCCCATGATGATTGTTCTCGTCGCGATTCGCTACTGGGGAAGGATCAGGCCGCGGTAGAAATCGCTCCTCGCTTTCCTTCAGCTCTTTAACCCCAACAAGCCCATAGATGTCCGACAAGGACGCAATCGAATCCCGCACAGCAGCCGGCCGCACCTCTCTCCGAAGCGCCATCATCGCATCCTGCATAGCCCTCACCGCAGCGCGAAGCGCCTGATTCGCGAAAACAACCACTTTGAACCCGGCCGCAAACAACTCACCCGCCGAGGTACCCTCATAAGTCGTCGGAACCGCAACGAGCACACAAGACGACGAGCGGTCCCACGCAGCCGCGAACTCCCTCAACTCCTCGAACGAATCCGACTTGGAATGCACGAGCACAGCGTCGGCGCCCGCGTCGGCGTACGCCCGCGCACGCTCCAGGGCCTCATCCTTCGTCCGCCCCGCAATGAACGCCTCCGTGCGGGCGATGACCACGAAGTCGGGATCCGTTCGCGCGTCCACGGCGGCCTGGATCTTGAGCGCATGCTCGTGCGGCGCTGTCAGCTCCCGCTGCACCCCCTCGTAGAAGCTGCAGCGTTTCGGGAAGATGTTGTCCTCGATGCATACCCCCGCTAAGCCCGCGCGCTCGCACTGGGTGACGGTGCGCATCACGTTGATCGCGTTGCCGAACCCGTTGTCGCAGTCCGCGACGACGGGACAGGTGACGGCCTCGGCCATGCGTTGCGCCGCCTCCAGCGTCTCGCTCATGGTCAGGATGTTCGCGTCCGGCAGGGCGTGGGTCGCGGAGATGCCGAAGCCGCTGGCCCAGATGGCATCGAAGCCTGCACGCTCGGCAATACGTGCGGAGAGCGCATCGTGCGCGCCAACCAGGAGTACTGGGCCCGGTCGGGCAAGGAGCTGTCGTAATCTAGCGGCGTTGGTTGAGGTCTTTGGTGCCATCTCGGATTGGCTTGAAGCCGGTCCTACTCGGGCGAAGGTAAAGGAGGCGAAATACGGATAGAGACAATGAAGGGGAAGCAAAGCAAGGAGCGATCTGGTTTAGGGCTCAATATGATGCTGATTGCGATCGCGTCCTTCACTGCGGGAACCGTGACTGCGATTCGGGCATCGAACGCCACGACCTTGCTTGTTGGCCGTAGTATTCAAGGGCTGGGAGCCGGGGGAATCACTAATCTCCCCGAAGTCATCCTAACCGACCTGCTGCCGTTGCGGCTGCGAGGACGATATCTGGCCGGCCTCAACTCAGTGTGGGCCATTGGCTCGACATCTGGTCCGGTAGTCGGAGCTGCCTTAGCGCAAAAGGTAAATTGGGTATGTGCATTCGCCCTAGCTGTCTCAAATGTATGCTTCTCAACACCAGGAGATTAATCGCTCGTAGCGATGGTTGTTCTACGTCAACCTTCCTCTCATCGCTCTGGGACTCATTCTGATGACCCTTTTTACACGACTGCAGCCCCTGCCGGTCTTTTTGCGACACAAGCTGAGCGATACTGACTTTGGGGGTATCCTGCTGTTCACCGGGGGTATCACCGCCGTACTCATCCCCGTGACGTGGGGAGGCGTGATGTACGCCTGGAGCTCGTGGCACACACTCACACCCTTGCTCATTGGTATCGCGGCGCTGGCCTGCTTCGTGGCATAGGAGGGCTTGTACGTGCCCGCCAGCCCCGTTATCTCATCATCATCGGCCTAGGCCTGGGAATGCTATTCTCTGCCCTCAACCTGGCCGTGCTAGCCGCCGCACCGAGCCCGACCCAGACCGCCGCCGCCGCCACGATGCTCACATTCTTCCGCGCCCTCGGCCAGACGCTAGGCGTGGCGCTAGGCGGCACCATCTTTGCCAACCGCGTGCGTGCCCATACGTTGGCCGACGCGGTTCTCGAGGTCATTCGCACGCACACCACCACAGTGACAAACAACCACCTGGACCCGGTCGCGCTCGTGAGTCTCATCGATCAGATCCCCGACTCCGAAACAAAACACCAGATCCGTACGGTGTTTGTGGACAGCCTGCGCGTGGTGTGGGCCTTTTGCTGCGCGATGAGCGGCGTCGCCGGGTTGCTGAGCCTCGGGATGCGGCATTACGAGCTGGCGCGGCGGGTGGGGCCTCCCCGTCCTCCCACTTCTCCTGGTCAGACAGTGCTAGGACCGAATGAGGGGAGTGAGTCGAGGCAGGATCTGGTCGCGATGCAGCCTTACTCGGCCAAAGCGAGTCATAGTTCGCTGCGGTCGATTCCGGCGTCGGATCGTGGCTCGGTGTGAGTGTATGTAGCCCTACTTCTGTTCTTGCCATAGGCTGAGCTCCGTACCTGATAGTTTGAATCATCGATGTTCCATTGTTTCAATCAATTCACACATACCCCCGTGTATCCAAAGCAAGAGGCGATATAAATGCATTCATAAGGAGCAACGACCGTCGCCTCTTCTTTCTGTGGGGCCCCGAGCTGACAGTTACGTAGTGATTGGCCACACCGTGTATCAATGTGGATACAAAGTGGATCACGCTAGATTTAGGGCTGACAGTGCGGACTATAGACCCGAACACCACGACCATGGGTCGAAGATGGACAGCAGTCCACACCTTTTCTAGCAAGTACAGTACAGTACCAGTTGAGTCTGACGAGAACATACTACCAACAGGCTATCGTTATCCACTACAAATGACACTCAATGCCAGCCTAGTGCTTACCCATCGAATCTAGCTTGGGGCTGTAGGCGGGATGGGGGCGTTGCCGAATTTGTATGGGACGGGGGCCGATGGGGTCCGCAATTACGAGGTGCGTCGCCTGCCGTCTTCACTCCCGGTTTCCAGGAACTGATCAACACTGAGAATGCGTGACCCAGGTTCTGTTGGCGGATGGCCGAGTCGTCGATGCTAACGCCCACGAAAACCCCGACCTCTACCGGGCCCTCAAAGGCGGAGGCACCAATTTCGGCATCGTGACGCGGTTCGACCTCGAGACGCATCCTCTCACCTCTGTTCAGTATACGATCGATCTCTACAGCCCAGATGACTTTACGGCAATCAATGGAGCTACAGCAGCCGTGCAGATGGCCATGGAGGACGACCCCAAGATAGGACTGTTCACGAACTTCAACGACGGCGTCGTCGCCGTCGGCATGTTCTACGCCGGCCACGCGGGTGCATCATCACCGTCCGCGTCCGCCTTTGCGCCCTTCCACGGCCTCCACCCCCGGAAGACGGGGACGGCGCTGCCCACCACAACGGGCACGCTCCTCTCGCTCGCGGAAGCCATGGGCCATGCCCAGGATGTCCCGGGGAAACGAGCGATCAGCTCCGTGACCACGCGGGTCTCGCACGATCTCTACGACCGGGTCTATCAGTGCTGGACCCAGCTGCGCGCGACGCTTCCCGTGGGCTGTGTGCTGCACTATACGATCCAGCCCATGGGCACGGCGGGCGTTCAGGCGGGGAGGAACCGGGGCGGGAATATCATGGGGCTGGAGGCGGCGCCGCAGTGCTGGTGGGTTCTCACGGGTGAGTGGTCGCGGGATGCTGGGGTCGATGTTGACGCTGCTGCGCACCGGGCGGTGCGGACGATGTCGGAGATGGTGGAGGCTCTGGCGCGGACAGGCGGGGTGTTTCTGGATTTCCAGTGTATGAACTTTGCGGGGGCGGGCCAGAAAGTGCTGGCGAGTTATGGAGCGGAGAATGTGAGGCGGATGCGGGCGGTGGCGGACAAGTATCATCCTGAGGGCGTTTGGCAGGTTCTGCAGTTTGGGGGCTTTCTTTTGCGTGATAGTGTATGAGCTCACGCTCTATATTGGCTGGCTGTTGTCCTTGTCATGTATGTCAAGTCTTTTGCGGAATCTGTATGGACTGACATTCTCGAGATCCCGGAGCATCTTGCGGTGAATGGGCGCAACGAGTATGGCGTCAGTGCGGTGTATTGATGTATAGCTTTGAGACCTGAGCTGACGACCGATCACTCTTGTTTCGGCCCACCAAAGCTGCAAACAGCATACTATCTCTCTCATTCATACCTCTGTTGAAGATTTTAAAGCCGAGGCATAATAGCCCCGGGGGACCAAATGACGCGCTGGTAGGTACTGTACTGTACTTCGAGCGCGGAGAACAGAATGCAAAGGGTCTGAAATGCTGTCTTGCGCAATTCCGCATGATCCCTGCACAAACGATGTATCCGATCCTCGATAACCCAATCAACTCCAAGCTGACTACTCCGTATGTGCTGGCGGGGTAAGCGAGGCACTTCACATCTGGAGAAGAGGGGTCGATGTTTTTCGTTTTCATTCTTATACTTCAAGTAGAACCTTCTGAAGAGGTGGGCCGAAAATCTAAGTCTGGCGCGAACATGTCAAAAACTGAATTGTGGAGCACAGAGCGAGCCCCCGCTTGATGGCACCTGAAATGGCCGACAAAGCGCCAATAGACCTAAACAGCGGCAAAGAGGCGGTTGTTGGGATCAAATCGGATGTGAGAACCCTTCAGCAACTCAGTTCTTCGGGTGCAGCCGCCAAGAAGAAACGAGAGGACAATCAAATAGATAAAGGAATGCGGGAGCTAGGGGCAGCCCTCCAGGCTCATTTCCAACAGGGAGGGGGTGATAGTCGAGGCACCTCGGAGGAAAAGCGGTCATGACGCAGGGAAAATCATGCCTGGGGATCGGCCTCGAACGCCTGTTGGAGTTGTCTGTCGTACTCCTTTTTGTCAGAGAGCTTTTCAGCTGCGATGCGTCCTATATCCCTGTCCCAAAGAAATGGCATAACCGTATGGAACTCTTCAACCTGATCTTTGCAAAATAGCGGTCGCACATGCTGCTTGAAAATCATGAAGAGACCAGACGGGCTGAAGAGAGCGAGAGTATACCAGAACGTTCCCGTCGCCCAGGCTTTTTGCATGATTTCCGAGAGTAGCGGGGGCGAGTTGTTGCTGTGTCTTGCCGTCACCGCGATTGCTTTCTCCTCTGCAACGAGCGCGTCCATGAATTCTGTGCGCACCGGATCGTACTCCGAGGCCACCAGCTCATCGACACCCATATTTGTGAGCCAGTAGGGAGGCCGAACCATCTCCACCGGCAAAGCGCACGCCCACTCCAAATCCACCAGACACGTCACATTCCAGTCCGTATCCACGAAGATGTTGCTCTGGTGGAGATCGGTCAGCGAGAACACAAATGGCCCGCGCCGGAGGCCTTTCTGGAAGATTGATTTGGAGACAGTCCGCATCCCGGCGAGAGAAGCGAGCTGGAACACACAATCCCCAAGGTCATTGATTGCGTTAGGCTGATGCCGAAACCGGCTGTCGTGGTAGTCGAGAATATCTGTCACGTAGGAGTCCACAGTAGAATAGGTATAGTCCCGCGGAATGCCTGTAGGGATGTGTTCGTTCTCCAGCTGCTGGATTTCCATCGAGAGGGGCCGGTTTGCCAACACGAGATACCCCTTGGGGTCTATGATGAAGGAGCCGATCTTGGGGACTGGGGTCTGGCTGATGCGCAGGAGAATGCGCGCCAGACCGTGGAAAAGATTCGCCCGCCGTTTGCTGTCGCTTCGGGCGTCTGCCCATGTGTTTGACAGCATGCTTCGCCGGGTGGTTGGTTCAATGTATTCAAGAAGCAGATAGCTGGAGGTAACGGCGTGCTCGTTTCTAGCTGGCCGATGGGGAACGTATCTGGATGGAATTGGAATCCCTAGCCATGCATAAGCCAGGCGCCAGACCGAGTGAAACCACCGACATAGGGGCGGCAAATTCTCAACGCAAGTGAACTGTGAATGCATGGATCAGCACAGGTTGGGAAGGAAGGCGGGTGATTCAAATCAGCTACATACAGTTTCACCGGTTGAGAGGGCAAACCCATAGAGTTCTGGAATAGGCACATCTGGACAGTTCGTTTGTAGCCATGCATAGCTCCCTGCTTCACATCGGACCTTTTCATCCCCATTTCCAGGCATAAAATCCTCACCGACCCGATAGGGGAGCGGGAGTCGAAGAATCACCCTGATGCCCTTGGGGCGAATGGTAACCGGAACGCAGACGTTGAAGCTCCCATGCAACCAGTCCTCAATATTTGATACATGGCACAGATTCGGGGAGTTGAGGTTCAAGTGGTGCGCGACAGTGTTTTGGATCCAGCTCTGATGATTGTGGAGATGAGAAAAGAATTCGAGTTGCTTATCATAGTATTCTAACTTATGGAGAATGTTTGTCTCCTCTTCCTTGGCAGATTCGTAGCGGATCTCTCGCCGAAGAAGCTTTCGTGTTATCGGCATGATGGAAGAAAGATCGCGCAATGAGAAGAAGTTGTTGCTCGAATAATTGGGCTCTGCTGTGACGGGCTTTGTATCCTTCTGGGTGTTACAGTACCATTACCCCCCTGACTCTTTTTACACCAATCGGAATGCTAGTCTGGGATTTTACACTTCCGCTTACTGTTCGTCAGAAATACCTAGGACTGTACTTTACCTGAGTACTTGATCCATGATTAGGTACGATTTACATGTACAGTACATACACGTTATGTTAAGTACATCTGTAAGCATCCAGTTGTAGTATATATCCAAGCATCGTTCTACCCACATTATGAGATTCACCCATTGCGCAGGAACAGCCGTCACGGCTGTTAGTATAGACCTCACTAGACGTTTGAGTTCCTGGTACACCATCGCCTAGAGCTTAGATGCATTCCTAGGCCATGGAACAGCAGGAGAACTCGCGCGGGCCAGTCGCCCTCTCTCAGAAGGTCAAGATACTCATCACTGATTTCCCTGTAGATGTTAGCCTCAGAACAAACCGTAGAGACTCTCGTATGCCGGTAAAAGGAGTTTTACCTGTGTAGCTCTCTCAAGTTCTGGTCAGCCCTGGAAGTGTATTAGTTCAGCATATTCAACAATATTCAAGTACTACATGTTATACTGACTCCACCTCTTTATTTATAAGTTGAAGGCTATCTTTTGGCTTGTTGCCATGGCTGTTATACTGATTGTGTAAGCTATCATTCGAGTGTGAGAGGTATCTAGTGCCCTTGAGCATCATGCGTATTTCCAGGATTTCATTCAGTGAGTCTTCGTCATGGCCATCCGGGGACACATTGGGGTATGCTGTCGTGAAGATTAAGATGCAGGCGGAACAGATCGCCGATGCATCGGCGTCCTCTGGCTGATCAGTATCATTGCTAGATAGGTTGCCGCGTAGGAATGTCAAAGCTGCCGTGTGGTACTCCAAAGCAGTTTTCAGCCAGTCCTTCGACGGCTCGGCGGGGGCGTCCCTGGAGGCCATGTGCAGGGCGGCCAGAGCCAATAGAGCATCCATCACGTGGGCGTACGATGTTGCAGCCTGGGGCACGGTGGATGACCAGAAGGCATGATCTTCTTCGTTCCTCGACAAGGTGCGGCAGGTCATTGTGAGGAAATGGTAGAAAAGTCGCATCTCATCTAATCTCGAAAGACGCGCGGCTGGTGAGTCTGCAGTAGCCTCGGCCATCGCACTCCGTTTGTGGGGGTCGGTGTTCCTTCTCTCTTCTTTGGCGAAGCTGGCCAAGGGGGTTCTGTATTGTTTCGGTGCAGGATAACTGCAGGATAACTGCAGGATAACTGCAGGATAACGACCGTCGCGCACATGCGCTGCAATTCGGGCGCGTTTCATCACACTTATCTCCTTTAGTCGAGAAGGCATGAATATATAGAGTATGAAAGAAGCAGCAGACCTTGACATGGCGTTGCTTGCACTGGAAACAGCCTCTTCGGGATCTGGTATGGGTGCGACGAGTCGCCGGACCGTTCACTGCGTGTAGATGAGTACTACTACCTACATTGCTTGAATTGCAGGCGCCTGGCTAGGTGCCCGATTTTGCGTTACCTGGCAGACTTACTAATGATTTGCCCCATAATTCATGAACTGTACCGGCCCCGGGTCTTTAGTGGTCATGACGGGGCGTTGTTAGAGTCGTGATGAAGGGGTTGGTTTGGGGGAATGATTTTCTCAGGCGTAGGAAACGAACGAAAGGAACGGGGTATATAAGAACGGCCGGCGCGCCAAGTACCGGACTGTACTCCGTACAGTGGCACTGCACTGTACCCGGCCCACCCAGTACAGTACATGCCCAGTGCCGGGCAGTGGAAAATGCAGTTCCAAAAGCATGAGAAAGCCAATAACTTGAGATAAACTATAAACACAAATTAAATCATTCTAATTGCCAGCATTTAATGGAGCCTCCGAAGCTCAAAGGTCTCGCAATCAACCGGGACAAGTGCACCAAAAGTCCAAAGTGAAGGTATATACAATATCAAGAGTATGCGGCAGACGTGGAGCGAGTCGAAATGAGGTTCCGCATCTGTCGTCTATTCAGTGTGCGCTTTCCAACATGCTAGCCAGCTTGCTGAATTGAGTATAGAGATGTTGATTGTTCATCTTCTCAAGAAACGGCAGGTGTAAAGGGGATGGAGGACCGTGAGGGTAATGACAGCGATTGCGACCATGCTATACGTCCACAGACAGCAATGTTAGCCAGTTTCAGTTTGATCAAGGGAACACCAGTCTCTACTCACGCGCCATCCAAGATCATAAATTCCTTTTCATTCTGCATCAGGGGATTGCCCCAGCCTCCAACCATCTCGGGGAGTCTAAGCCATCCGATATTAGCTATATGTCAACCAGCTGGGCTGTGATCAGGCAACATACCGATAGATGCAACGAATGAGCACTGTAACGTAAGCAAGGACCTCCCCGAAGCAGAAATACTTGAACAATCGAGTCTCTCTCGGGGACATCTTCTCATCTCGGAGCACTGCTTCCGGGCGGCCTTCTCTGACCAGACGAACGACAAATATGGCCGCTAGCACACCACATGCTGCCATCGTTGCGACCTGAAATGCAATGCCTGCAATCATGATGTTATTGCCTGCATCAAGGAGCTCTGGGTTGTTGAATTCGCTGCTCCGGCAACACCACCCCCAGCTGCTTGAAGTAGGATAGAGCCGATGTCGCAGCCAACAAAGATCAATGGGTACAGATCAGGCCGAAGCAGTGATTTTTCGGGGGCGAGAACCATGACAATATGCTTCAGAGACCAATAGATCCCAGCAGCCACGAAAGATGGAGCAAGGATCAGGCAGATGATTTGCGTCTCAAAGCCACCACTGTCCCACGGGTTTTTATGCATTTTGATTCTCCCCGTGTATCCGATCAGCTCCATCACACAGCCAACCGTGAGAGCAATGGCGAACATCTTCTGGCGAGACCTGATGCCTGCAACCAGTTGATATACCGCACAGAGCCCAAAGATGGCTGCGAACAAGCAATTGCCTCCCAGGTTGGGCCGGTACCCGTAAGTGGTCGCCGAGACGGGGCATTGCGGTGTGACCTCGGTGCAGTTCGACGTGCCAGTCATGGTGTAGATAATTTTGTAGAACTTCTTGGGAGGTTGCTAGATAGTGCTGAGATACTTGTAGCTGAGAAACCCCTAAGAATCTGAATGCTGCCAGGCGAGCTTTATACCGAGTGAGCGAATCCGTAGGTCGGCATACTACACTTCCCAAAGAGGAAATCGTATATCGGATTCGTTTTCGTTTAAGGTGGGTCTCGCTCCAACTCAATCTACACTCTCCACCTTAATCATAGATTTTGATTGGAGTCGAGTTTGCCCATGCAGTACCGTAGTCTGGATGTCATGTGGTTAGTGTGATTGTATTTCAAGCCATCACCCCTATCCATGGCACCCATTGGAGTCGCTCAAGTCCGGTTCAGCAGTCAGGTCCTAGAAGTCCATAGAAGAATAGAAAAATCTGAATGCATCATGCAAAATGCCCAAGACATGCAAAATTATTTCAAGATCTCACGTAAGGGTGGAAAGGACAAAGCAAGACTTGGCCGCAAAGAAAGCCCTGGTGATGAATATAGGTTTTGAGCGTCACATGAAATCCGGAGACAAGGGATGTTATCTTCAGTTCAGTTCCCACCTCAAGCGCTCGACTGAACTCGGAGGCTTTTCAGAAAAGCATAGCTGCTAAAAGTTCAAGTGATCTTGATGACTTCTTTTCTTCGAGCTTTTGGGAGGTGTTGCCAAGGGTCGTCGTATCGAGGCTGCGGGGAAGGTCTCACCCTGCTGCGGACCGTTCACTCAGGAGCCTACTATCCCATCAAGACTTCCTCGACCTTCAGTCTTCTATCTTTAACTCTTCAGGTTCCCAATTCTTGACCTGAATCGGCCTTCAGATGCTGCTCTTCAGGAGTCCTGCCCCCGCAGACGGGAGAAACATGCACGAATGGCCTGGTAGGCCTTGCTGTGCCCTTGACCGATTGTGGTCACTGACCTCTCGTAGTGCACTATGAGAAAGGCGAAAATCCAAGTGCAGTGCCGAACAGCACTGCAGTCGCTATGAGGAACTTCACAGTCAGTATATCTACAATGACTCGCTTCGGCCCGACAATTAGTATGGTTTACTATTGTTAAGAGCTTGGCGCAATTCTTGACCTAACCAGCATGTAGTCACATCGGCCCACGATCAGCCCAGCTGGATCTGGAGACGTCAATCTTGAGACTAGGCCAAAACTCCAAACACATTCAACAATCAATGAGCCGCTTTGTCGACCCTCTTGCGAGCCGGCCTGTCTACAACAGAAACGACCCCCGGGGTCTAAAGCGCCTACGTTTATCGAGTTCAGTGACAAGTCGAACCTTATTCAATATGCTTCTAAGGCCAGATTAATGGCATCTTCTCCAGGAATTGATGGCAGCTGTTCCTCGCTTACCCATACTTGGACCTGCTGCGGGTGCTTCACGATGAAGATAATAATGTGTGTCCCTGAGTTGGTATATCTTCCTAAGCTTCTTTCTTGCGCATTGCCACACCTTTATCTATTGACCATTATCTCCTTGAACACAGACCTCTCCAAAATATGGGCTACCCTCCACACGTTCTATCCCTTCAACTGATTGAGAGCCCTGAGCGTGTCAGTTTCCTCAGCTCCCAACTCCAGAAGCTCATTCACAGCATAACGTAGTTATGCAATGCTAAATCTGGCATAAGCTTTTGTGGTATGAGGTGTTGTACTGACACTAATTCGAACCTCGGTTCTAGGTTTCCATTGTATCTAACCGACTGTCTTCAGTGTTTCGAGATGCTCCTCATACCCATACGGGGTTCCTGGGTGAACACTTACTGCAGGGTTCCCATCTAACCATACATGGTAAGCCTGTTAATCTGGCACTCCCGAGTTTCCCCTCCACATATTCCGGATCTACTCTTCCCGCAACAATCAATTGTTCATCTTGCTCTTTATCCTAGACCCTCTTCTTTAATAGTATAAACATTCCTCTAGAACTTCACATCAATGCTCCGTGTGGGGTCGTTGTCCGCCAACCGCTTTTTCCAACTCGGGAAATAATTGCGTGGATGTCCCACAGGCAAGCCTGAGCTGTCACCTTACAGCACCTGCCTGGCCAAGAAATGGATGCGATATTGCAGGCAAGTCCACCAGGTCGCAAATTCATCACGTGCAGGATTCTGAGTCAAGTCTTTGAAGAATCATCGATGAAGCAACAAAATATGCTACAGTGCAACTTTTCTATCGACTCTCGCGGTACAGCGAAAGGAAGTGCTCAAGGCAGCCATCCCTTGCTGGCAGAAGCTCCGGCCGGGCTGATCAGCTAAATCCGCCGATCGGCAGCGCCCCATCCTCTATTGATTCCACATTGCTTGTCCGAAGGATCAGGAACCATTGAGAATCGCCAACCACTACAGGAGCGTCCTTGCTAGGGGTGATCTCATGCATGGTCTGCATGTTGGCTCAGCTGATGGCCTGCTGTGCGCTGCTCCTCGGTATCTCATCTTGCGCTCTTCCACGACCAAATCCCGCTGATCGCACAGTTCCATGTCAAGGTGGACGATTCTTACTGCAATCGTGGACTCGGTTCCCTGAAATGTAATTTGAGTGTGCCATCTCGTGCTTCTGATCAACGGCATAGCAGATAAGCGAACCACAGCTGATACCCACCAAGAACCCACAATCAACACCGATACGCGACCATCCACATTCCTGCCACTCTCATTGGCCAGTCTACCACTTCTCGAGTCACATCGCGCTAGCCTGCATGCTTTGCAGCTTCAGCCCTTCCAGGCGATGTACTGTACTTTTGCGTGGCTTGTGCCTCAAGTGACAGGTTCGACATGCCTGCCACTCAAATACGCGGGACACGACCCGGAATTTGAAAGCTTGTTGTGGTGGTGGCTTTAGGGGCAAATGCGATTGTCCTCTGGAGGCTGCATATATCTCGAGCAGTTTTAACCTTTGGCCCTTTCTTTTCCTACCGACAATCTACATAAAGCTAGCTGTATAGCCAAGTGACATGGCTCTTCGAGCCGTGCTTGATCCGCTTGTGAAGCGGAATAACATTCTCGTGAGACCATCCCATGTGTATTCCGTAGGCTCCGTGCTGATTGATTTATCAGAGCTCTGACAATGATCCTAACGTTGGCTCCTCGCGGGGCAACGCCTCCTCGACAAGTTCCGATGTAATAGGAGATTTCGGACTCGGTGGGGGCTCAACTTCCCTTTCAGCATTTCTAACAACTTTGATCCCTGCCTTGGTGATCGCGGCCTTCTGGTTTGGCTTGTTTCTGATCTGTCGGCGAACTCAACTGCGGTGGTATGCACCCAGAACTCATCTGCCTTGCTGGCATAAACAGTACGTAGCATCCATCCCAAGCTCATCTGCTGTCACGACGACTTACTTAGAACTTCCGTAGTGAGCGAGCCCCACGTTTGCCATCAGGCTTTGTCAATTGGTTCGGAGAGTTCTTTAGGATCAATGATGCTCAGGTGCTGCACAACTCGTCTCTGGACGGCTATCTGTTCTTGCGATTTCTACGTGTTCTGTCTGCGACATGTTTCACTGGATGTGTGATCACTTGGCCTATCCTGTTGCCTATACATGCCACCGGAGGTGCGGGGAATACCCAACTCGATGCGCTGAGCTTCAGCAACGTCACGGATCCTAAGCGTTATTACGCTCATGCCGTCATGGCATGCATATTCTTCAGTGAGGTGATCTTCTCGGAGTACTTCTGAACGTCGCTTACAGTTTAAAGCATTTGTTTTCTTTGTTATCACGCGAGAGAGCGTGTTTTATGCCAACTTGCGACAGGCGTACTTGAATTCCCCTGCGTATGCGCGTCGTATATCGTCCAGAACGGTGCTTTTCATGTCGGTGCCCGAGGAATATAAGAACGAGGAGACACTGCGACAGGTCTTTGGACAATCAATCCGGCGAATGTGGATTACTTCCGACTGTAAGAAGTTGGACGACAAGGCTCAGAAAAGAGACAAGCTAGCCTATAAGCTCGAAAGCGCCGAAACGAAGCTTATCCGGGCAGCGAATTCAGCTCGTCTTAAGGCCATCAGAAAAGGAGCTTCGCCGTCCAAGTCCTGCTTAGAGGCTGATGCCTGTCATGATTGTGAAGCGGACGCATCGGGCTGGTACCATGGTGTGCGAAGGCCAACTCATCGCCCCAAGCTTTTCGGCAAGAAGGTTGATACGATTCGTTGGTTGCGAACCGAGCTTGTCAAGGTCATTGAAGAGGTCGACGATCTCCAAAAGAAACATAGAAATGGAGAGATGAAGAATCTATCCGCGGTCTTCATTGAGTTTCACACACAGAATGATGCGCAAATCGCCCTACAAACGCTGTCGCATCATCAGCCATTGCATATGACCCCGCGCTTCATTGGTATCTCTCCCAATGAGGTCGTTTGGTCAGCATTGAATCTTAGCTGGTGGCAGCGTATCGGGCGCAGGTTCTTGGTTCAAGGCGGTCTTGCAGCTCTGGTCATATTTTGGTCTATCCCATCCGCCTTGGTTGGTACACTTTCAAACATCAGTTCTCTTACTGACCTTGTGCCATTTCTGGGCTTTCTGAATGACTTACCAGATGTGATTATCGGCCTCATCTCGGGGCTGTTGCCGTCTGCTGCTCTTTCGATGCTAATGTCATTAGTCCCTGTTATCTGTCGAGGTACGGTTCATCCTACTTTCTGTGAGACTGGTTTGTAACGAAGTATACAGCATGTGCCAGATGCGCAGGTGTGCCCTCAGATGCTCGTGTTGAGCTTTTCACCCAAAGTGCACATTTCTGCTTCCAAGTGGTCCAAGTATTTCTTGTCACTACCTTGACATCTGCCGCATCCGCGGCGACTGCGCAGATCATTAAAAACCCGCTGTCAGCCAAAGACCTTCTGGCTCAGAACTTACCCAAGGCTACCAATTTCTACATCTCATACTTTCTTCTACAGGGCCTGACCATGAGCTCTATGGCGGTAGTGCAAGTCGCTGGAGCAGTTGTGTTCAAATTTATCACGACCTTCCTTGACCGCACACCGCGCCGACTGTACCGGCGATGGGCGACACTGAGTGGTCTCAGCTGGGGAAATGTCTTTCCTGTTTTCACGAACATGGGCGTGATAGGTATGTTGTCCCGTCCAGTCCGCTGTGCCACTAGCTAACAGCCGCCAAAATTCAGCTCTGACATACTCCTGCATCGCCCCCTTGATTCTCGGGTTCGCATTCGTCGGTCTCTACCTCGTCTACCAAGCCTACCGGTACAACTTCCTCTTCGTCTACGATCTCCGCATCGACACCAAGGGTCTCGTCTACCCACGAGCCCTTCAACACCTGATGACTGGCCTCTACCTGGCAGACATCTGTATGATCGGTCTCTTCGCCATCAAAGGCGCCATCGGGCCCCTGATCATCATGGTAATCTACTTGATTCTCACCGTTCTCGCCCACATGTCCCTCAATGAAGCCCTTGCCCCCTTGAACTCCTTCCTTCCCCGCACCCTCGACGTGGAAGAATCCGCTCAACTCGCCAAAGAAGAGGCTTCCGCAGCGTCTACACCTCTTGACACGGGTCTCCCACATCTGCACCTCAAAAGCAAATGGCAATCCGTTTGGCGATGGTTTCACCCCAACCTCTACCGTGACTATGCCGCCATCCGGGGCAAAGTACCCCGCGACCACGTGGAAATCCGATACTCAGAGGCGGAGCAGAATAACGCGTATTTTGAGCCGTGCATCACGTCCCGAACGCCAACGGTATGGATTCCACGGGACCGATGGGGCTTCAGTCAGCAAGAGGTTGTGGATACTGATCCCTTGATACCCATCACAAACGAGGGGGCGCATCTGAGTGAAAAGAACAAAATTGTCTGGGATAAATTCGATCCGAAGTTACCATTGTGGGAGTTGAAGATTCTGTATTGAGGTGACCTTCGGGTCGAAATATGAATTGTTATGGATATGAGGATGATACTACCCCCTATGCTGGTTATATTGTATGTTGGTTGAGCTCTGCTTGTGTGATCAGGTAGAACCGGTTCCGCACGCTAGAACATACCATGCATGCCTTTGTTTATGCCCTTCTGATAAGTCGATGTAGTCCAACTGAACGACTGACACTATCAATATGACGTAGCCGTGATGTTACCCTATACGCACATCAACACATAAAAGCATCAACCACTAGTGATTATCACCAAGTGTAGATGACTTAGTAGAGTCTTACTTTAGTTTTCGCATCCAGGATGAAGATCGCTCTCCTCGGTCCAACCGGCCAGATCGGCCAAGCAATCCTACGCGCCCTTCTCACCACCACTCCTCATCATGTCCTTCAGATCGTCGCACCGCAATCCGAATCCTCCGCACGCGATCAAGCCAAGAGCTTCACATCCGACCAGAGTCAACGTCTGTCGACTGCAGTCGTCGACCTTCTTTTCGCCACCGCCGACGATCTCACCCCCCATCTGACTGGCGTCGAGATTGTGATCAGCGCCCTGAACGGCAAAGCGCTGGCCGCGCAACGAACCGTCCAGGACGCCGCGGCCCACGCAGGCGTTGAACGCTTCTACCCCAGCGAGTATGGGATGCACCAGATCTACCGGCCCCCGGGAGAGGATGATCAAATGGGATACTTACATCCTGCACGTTTACCCCTCCCGTTTACACCAGCGCATACAAACCCTCCAAACTAACCAACTCCCCGCCAGATATGGAACCTCAAATCCACCGCCAACGAGCAATGCCTCCACCACCCCGCCATCCTCGCCGGCAAGATGAGCTACACCCTCATCGGCTGCGGCGACTTCTACAACCAATCCCGCGAAACGACCTGGTGTCCCTGGGTCAACCCCGATCCGCCCGACGCCTACCCCCTGCACATCCTGGGGGACGCGGACGCGCAGGTCGACTTCACGCACATCGACGACCTCGCCGCCTTCCTCGTGGCCACCGTCCAGCACCCCGCGATCTCCGCAAACCGCACGCTGAACTTTGTGAGTGACCGCATCTCGTACAACGAGATCGCGGCGCTGCTGGAGCGGTTCTCGGGCAGGACGGTGGAGAAGACGGTGTGGCCGCTCGAGGTGATGCACCGCGTGTGGAAGGATCCCCAGGGGGCGATCCCGCCCGAGGTGAAAGGGAAGAGTGTGTTTCCGGATGAGTTCTGGATTCTGGTCAAGGGGATGCAGGGCGCCGGGCGGTTTGTGAGGCCGCCGGGCGAGGTGCACAATGGGCTTTTTCCGGAGGTGGAGGTTAGGACTTTTGAGAGGTATTTTGGCGAGATGTTCGGGGGAGAGAGAAAGTAGAGGTGTGAATTGGAAGTTGGCTGCGGTGGGATGGGGGTGGGGGTGGTGATGTTAATGATAAAAGATTGGGGTGTTTGTGAGGTGTCAATGGTTGGTCTGTGGAGTGATTGGGATGTGGTGGAGTTGTGTAGTTGTGGAGTTGTGGCTTGCAGGTATACAATTAGTCGTGGTGGAGGTGCTGTCATCGTCAAGGTTCCCCTCTCTCAACCACTACTTCTTCTTCTCCACACTTTCCACTCACTCACTAACTCATACCACACCATCGCCTCACTTTCACCCTCCTTCCAATGTCTCCGCAATCCAAGCGTCGTCTATCAATGCATAGTCAACCTCATCAAGGGAAGCCTAAAGTCACTATGTGCACGGTTGCCAAATGTACCAAGCATGCGCCGTCATCAAAGCCAATATTGGGATGCGCCAGATGTCATGCCCAGGCTCTCGCCCTCCTCCCCTCACACCACCTGCAATCCAGATCCCCCTCCATCAATCATCTCAGCAATCAGAAGAGGACCTTTACCTTCCCCTCAGACACTAATGCACCTCATCTGCGGCTTGGTCCACCCCAATTGCAGCTTTACCCTTTCCAACACGGCCAACCCCGCCAGCCACCAGGAACCAATCCACCACGGAGAAATCAGGACGCAGCCCGAATAGCTTGACTCGGGTGGCTGCGAGGCGCACATCACACCTGATAAAATTGCCTATAGCCTAAATGGTGTACACAGCTTCCATATTGTTTACCACCCCCTCCTCTGAACATGCCACAATTCCGCCAGCAAACCTGGTGTGGGTTCCACCTACTTGGTCATCGTGTCGCTCTTTCTGCCATTTACATACAGGGTTCTTTCCTTGACCCCCCTGGGGACCCCCGCTTCACCACAATTTCCAGCAATATAAGTAACGATCGACGTTCCCCTCGCCGCCGCCATGGCTGGTCTTGCGGTTCCAGCATCATTCCACTCCTTCTAATTCCAGGGTCATTGTTGGAGTTACTGAGATACAATTCACCTAGTCACTATGTTGGTGTCTTCGTTGACGGTGTTGGCGTTCATGTCCAGGGCCAATGCCCTGGTCCGGCAAGATGATGTGGTACGAGCATCTGGATTAAGTCCAAACTTTACTTCGTGCTTCAGAGGCTAAATGCAAATAGGGCCGCGTGCCTGCCCTGGGCTGGAATTCGTGGAACGCGTTCAATTGCGAAATCGACGCAGATAAGATTCTCACGGCCGCCAACGAGGTCATAGATCTGGGGCTGAAGGGCCTTGGTTACGAGTACATCAACAGTGAGCCCACATACTACCCTGGAGCCCTTTCAAAACTTACACTGCTAATCAACTGCACGCCATATCAGTTGATGACTGCTGGTCCATCAAGTCCGGGCGCAACACAACCACCAAGCGCATAATCCCGGACCCTGATAAGTTTCCCGATGGAATCTCCGGTTTGGTGGATCAGATCCATGCTCTGGGTCTGAAAGTCGGCATCTATAGCAGTAGGTCATACGGTCATGCTGTATGGAAGAGAAAAACTTACGCATCACAGGTGCCGGTCTGACCACCTGCGCTGGCTACCCAGCTAGTCTTGGGTATGAGAGGATTGACGCGCAGACCTTCGCCGAATGGGGCATTGACTGTAACGCACCTTTACCCCAATCCCCCAGCTCGTCCCCTTCTATCTCCCTCAACTAATTGCCTCAATACAGACCTCAAGTACGACAACTGCGGTGTCCCCACCAATCAGACCGACCAATACACCGCTTGCGTACCCGACAGCACCAACGGTGGTCCCTACCCGAACGGCACCTGCCCGGGACTCGCAGACGCTGCCCCGGCCAGGTACGACTGGTCGAAATCGACGACGGCGAAGCGCTACCGGGCCATGCGCGATGCCCTTCTCAGCGTGAACCGGACCATCCTGTACTCTCTTTGTGACTGGGGTCAAGCCGACGTGAATGCCTGGGGAAATTCAACCGGCAATTCGTGGCGCATGTCGGGCGACATTACACGTAGGACTCCCTTCTCTTTCCCAGCACTGGCTTTCCATTCTAACCTCATCCTCTATCTTCGTTCTCCTCCTTCCTCCCCTTCCATTCCGCTTCAAGGAATCAAGCACTAACCAGAGAATGCAGCGAACTGGACCCGCATCGCTGAAATTGCCAACGAAAACTCCTTCCTCATGAATTACGCCAATTTCTGGGGCCACCCGGACCCGGATATGCTGGAAGTTGGGAATGGAAACCTGACGCTGGCTGAGAACCGCGCCCACTTTGCTCTCTGGGCGATCATGAAGAGTCCTCTGATTATTGGCACTCCTGTATGTTTTTGCCCCTCTACCCCCAACAACAACAATATTGCCCCCTCTCCCTTAGAAATCTCATCCACTACCCCAGAACTAACTTCTTGCGTACAAAAAGTTGGACTCGATCGACGCAGCCCACCTGGCCATCCTGAGCAACAAGGACCTGCTCGCCTTCAACCAAGACCCCCAGGTAGGCCGCCCTGCCTACCCCTACAAATGGGGCTACAACGCCGACTGGACCTTCGACCCGTTGCACCCGGCCGAGTACTGGTCCGGGCCGTCGTCCACGCTCAACGGGACGCTGGTGTTGATGCTGAACTCGGAGGATCGCGCCCAGACCCGGACCGCGTACTGGAAGGAAGTGCCCGAGCTGCAGGGGAGACATCGCGGGCGCCGCGGGACGGGGTTCCGGGTGCGGAATGCCTGGACGGGCAATGATCTGGGGTGTGTCCGGGATAAGTATAGTGTGAAGTTGGCGCCTCACGATGCCGCTGTTCTGGTGGTGGGAGATGTTTGTTGATTATTTGTTCTTTTCAACTTCTGGTGGCTGGGTGGTAGTTCCTCAAATAGTTGGGAAGTGGTAGGGGACTTGATGCTAGGGCACAGACAGTAGATTGTAAGGTGGTTTTGAGCAGATGGGAGAATGAGGGAGCATGATATGAAAAAGGCGGTGGTTGATGGTGACACAATCGATGTTTCTATCTTCATTGTTTTCAACTCGGTGGTAAAAACATATCCTGATATTTTCCGGAACCACTTCCAAATGTTCATTCCACCAAAGCCCGACGGAGGGAAATCAATCGAGAGAAAGAAAAATAAAGTAAATACCTAAATAGGAACCTGTCCGACCCCAGTGTCACAGACAGCCAGTAGGGGATCCACATCTACTACGACGACCCAAAAGTCCAGGTCAAATTGCCCTCATTACAACATTATCCGTACGTTTACCCACAAGCATACAGCATGACCGCCGCAGCCGCCGCCGCAGCTCACCGCCACAGATCCTGCCGGCTATCGCGTCGCCAGCCCCCACTACTCTTGGGCCGACCGTCATCATCCTCGACCGGCACGGCCAGGAACCCGCCGAACCCGTTCCCGACCAGGACACTCTTGCGCGCGTCGCCGCCCCAGGTGCGACTCAGCTGGGCGTCGTGGAAGCTCACGGGCCGCGTGGTGCTGGCGCGGCGGCCGCGCGTCGACGGCGGCTCGTACGGCGTGAAGTTCCACTCGAGCTCGTCGAGCCCCTTGCTGTACACGTTCAGCGGCTGGGAGAGACCCCCGTGGAAGAACTGCGGGCCCCCAAGCACGCCCTCGCCGCCGCCGCCGAGCAGGCGCGGGGGCGGGGCGAGCAGCAGGGTCTCGGGGAAGCTCGCATCGCGCACGTACAGGTCGCGGAGCGCGGGCAGGGCGTGGGACATGAGCGAGGAGATGAGGTAGGTGTAGTAGGAGGCGGCGATGGGCGGGAGGGTGCCGATTTTGGGGCTGGCGGCGGAGGTGATCTCGTAGTGGAGGAGGGCGAGGGAGCGGGAGGCGAGCGGGGGCACGCGGGGGGTGTCGACGGGGAACGAGCGGGTGACCTCCTGGTTGACGGAGAAGGAGCGCAGTTGCGGCGCCGCGGAGAGGATCTGGTGGTAGGTCGCCGGGAGGACGCCGGTCGCGGAGAGGGTCAGGGAGTGCAGGGTTTTGCGGTTGAGTGGCAGAGAGAAGAAGTCGACAAGCCCGCTTGCCGTGACGTTCGGGGTATCGCGGAGGGTGAGGCGCTGGACGGCCGGGAACGCGGGGAGGGTATCGGAGGGCGCAAAGGCGGAGTCGTCGAGCCAGGGCAGGTCGTCGAGGGTGAGATCTCGGAGATGGAAGAAGGAGGCGAGGCCCATCCGCAGGATGTGCGGCTCGATCTGCAGCCGGGACAGCTCGAGGACCTCCAGATTCACCCAGAGCGGGGAGTCGGGGAGCTGCGAAAAGCTGCCCTCGGCCCCGTGTCGGTAGCTCATCCGGCGAAGATCCTGGCACCGACCGATGAGCTCCTGCTTCAAGGCCAGGCACGAGGGGTCGTCGCTGAAGATCCCCGCGGGGAGGTCGACATAGCGGAGGTTTGGCAGGACGGAGATGGTGCGGGCGATTTCGCTTTTGCTCGCCTCGCGAGTCATGTATGGCATGCGGAGAGAGAGGACCCGATGTCCCAGATCGGACGATTCTCGCACGGTCTGCATGAAGAGTCGGAGCCGGACCTGGGGCGCATCGATGGCTTCCCCGTTGCGATTCATGAAGGAGCGTCGCTTTCGTTTGGCGGACAGTTCCACTTCGAGTTCGCAGTAATGGACGGGGTCAATGCGGACGTGAGAGTATCTAAGCAAAAAGAAACAACTCGTTAGACGTGTGCTGCGCTGAAAATGGTCGCTTGCTTACAGTAAAGCCCGAGCTTCCAGATACCAGCGTTGACAGACCAAGGCGCAGTGGGCCAGGTCGCGCATGTCACAGAGCATGCAGCCATCCTCGGTCATGGACTCCTCCGATGTTTCATAGCTGTCGTCAACGGTGTGTGGACATACGGCGGCGAAGATGCGATGCAAAATCGGTCGTGGAAGGGATTTAGTCAAGTCTTGGTTGGAGGTCGATCGGGGATAGGCGTCGACGTCGGTGCGGAGATGGTCGTAGGTGGCCGCATTCCCCGCACTGTGGTTCCTGGAGGAATGTCTGCGAAGTCGGCTCAGAAGACCCATCATGCAAGATCCACCACCTGGAAGGACATGGATTGGAGGGGAACTGAGGGGGATGAGAAGGGCGAGTCGATACCTCGCAAAGATGACACAGAAGAAAGCAAGTCAGAGATTAAGACAGACAAGAAGGTGAAAGGATGATCGGAGTTTGGAGATAAAGAAGGCTGAAACGCGGATGGAGACAAGCTAAGCGAGAAGCGGAGAACAAGAAGAGCAGAAGAAGCCAGACAGGATGAGATGAGTGACGGCGAGAACGGGAGGCAGAGAGGTATAATTAAGCCCTGAGACTTGTACCGCGAGCGAGCGTTCATTCGATGCACAAGAGATGCATGCACCCGCCGTTCGTTTGGATTTGGGAGGCGGGGGAGTCGGTGATTGGCATTTCTCCTTCAAGCGAAATGACAGGGTGTCGCCCGCCAAGAGTTCCTTATATTAAGGGCGGGGGTTTCAGGTTGAGTTGGATGGAGGAGAGTGCTTCCTGACACTGAACGGGTGGGTTTCATCTTGCAGGGTTGGATCAGAGGAAGTGAGGATATCTTCCGAGTGGAGAGAGTTGGTTGTTTTTGTTGGTGTTGGTGTTCTGAAAGGGGGAGAAGAGAGGATTGAAGCTGAGGGAAGAACCAGAGGGGAGGATTGGATGACCAATGCGGTCTAGTGTTGAAGTTGTTTGCTTTGCAATCAAATGTCAGTATTTCCTTTTCCATGCAGTCATGATTACCTACTAGGTAGTAACAATGTATCCCTTATTATCCCATAGTCACCCATTAAAATCGACAAATGACGGCAACTCCGGGTGCGAAACATCGGCTGGGAGAGCATCAGGATCCCATTCAACCCTGAGAATGGGAATACATGAGACCGCCACTTTCTAATTGCTAACACTTGACCGGATCAAGATCTTCTGTGCTACTTTTCTAGCATTAATGCCCAGCTCCTCACAAGACAGTCAACCAGCCACACTTCATAGTAGCTGCATCACTTGTGCTGTTTCCTTACCTCACCTCCTTGATATGCCCCTCAAAACAATCTGACCAGCAATATAAAGACCTTTACGTCTGATCCTCTTCGTTGCATATTAAGCTACACGAATCCATCATCGTTGTCATGAAGCCAATGCCTGCTTGAATTAAACGCCTTGGTAGGCTGCTTGGGCGTTAATTACATCTATCCGTACAGCACTCAGCACCTCCTACTAGGGAGTGACAACGAAGTTCCCAACTGAGACGATTCGGAGACACAACACCTTCCAACGGACTATAGAGCAGATACCCACTACGTACGTACATTACTGCCGAGGACAAAGCTTCCAGTCAGGAATCAGCCATCGCAGCGATTCCCCCAAGGTCGACAGCCTGGTTTATTCATAGTAACAAGCCACTAACCCAAACCACTAACTGCCATTGATTGCACCACCACCAGCAACCAGCCAGACCTTAATTAAGCTTATTTACGATCGCTCAATTCTTCACCCCCGGAAAATACCCTAGACCCTTTTTTCCAGTCCCAAGCACACTCAAGAACCGTCGCAATAATTCTGTCATTTGCCAAACTGTTTCCAAGGCCCTCCCCTCGTCCGTCATCGAATACATCGTCATGACATCATCCGCAGTTCCAGACCCTGCACAGAAAAGCCCACGACAGTCTCTTGTATAAATAGGAGAGACTCAGCGAGTCACACAACATCTAATTTCGTGGTTCAATTGAACGACAAAACCGCAATTTCTACATCCTCTGTGATATGCGATCGACGCCCTTTCGACTCTGGACCCCCATCCTTCGCCCAACCCCCAAATTCTACCTGCCAGCAGCAGCAGCAGCAGCAGCAGCAACAACAACAGCGCGCAGCACTCAATTCCCGCGCTTCATCTCAACGACCCAACACAGAAACAACTCGACCGGGATGTCGGACAAACCCGAAGGCACCAAGGACATGGCCCAGCGCCCGCCCTACCAGCACCGGTCCGCCGAGGACTTCGGTGAGGTCAAGTGGCGCGGCAAGTGCCAGTGCGGGCAAGTCAAATACAAGCTCAACAAGGAGAAGCCTCTCAAGGCGAAGTTCTGTCACTGTCGCGGGTGTCAGATGACCCATGGTGAGTGCATCGTGATGGAAGCAGACGATACTGCGGGATGATAGCTAAACAGAAAAACCCCCCGGCAGCCGCCCCCTTCCAATGGGCCGCCATCTTCCACAAGGAGAGCCTGCTCTTCGAAAAGGGCGCCGAGGGGCTGGCATTCTACTCCTCCACCAACAAGACCCGCGAGTACTCCCTCCCCACCAAGGTCTTCTGTTCGTGGTGCCGGTCGCCGATCATGGACGAGGGACGGAATGTCTGTCTGCTGTTCCCGGAGTCGATCGAGTGCGGAGACACCGACGCAGAGCGTCTGGAGTGGCGCAAGGCTTTCGAGGTCGAGTAAGTCATGTTCTTCTTGCGCCCCGCGCGCGAGCGTGCGCCGGGGGATGCAACTGCTCGTTCTTTGCTAACGCGGTATTCCAGTTGTCACATCTTCTACAACCAGCGGATCCTAGAGATCCCGGATGGCAAGCCCAAGTGGGCTGGGATGGACGAAGACAGTGAAAGGGTCGATGATATGGGCAAGCCCACGGAATAAGAATCGGAAACCGTATCCTCTGGGTCTAAGAACCTGTGACCACACTGGACCACGTACACGATTTTGGTCAGCGATACGAGTCAGACGAGTGCACGATAAACGATCAGCATGATATGTATACTAGGAATTCTATGGATAGTCATATGTTAGACAGCAAACGTGATCGACATGTGAACAAACCAATCACATT
Organism: Aspergillus indologenus CBS 114.80; assembly: GCA_003184685.1. Taxonomy (NCBI): domain Eukaryota; kingdom Fungi; phylum Ascomycota; class Eurotiomycetes; order Eurotiales; family Aspergillaceae; genus Aspergillus; species Aspergillus indologenus. The sequence continues at coordinate 50,615 of KZ825556.1, forward strand.
CCTTGTAGGAGAAACATGCTGGTGTTCGGAAGCCGGTGTCAGGCTCGGCGTCGGCGGCTGCCCTATCAGGCGCGATGGAAATGTGATGGCACTGCAGGCTCATGTTCCAATAACCCCGGCCCGATGTTACCTTAGGCATGGGTCATGCTGGTCAATCAGTCAACAGAAGTCCAGAGCCCTGATGTGAGGAGCCCATCAGAAGATATCAACTTCAGAAGTTCAATCAGTCGGTACAGCGCGGGGTTGTCAGCCGACGAGGCTGATGTGATGATTCGAGATACATCTATAAGACTGCTCTCCGCAGAACCACGCAACGATGTCAACAATCAGGGTCCCCAGATCCATGTATAGACCCTTTCCACAATGTGGCCAGCCTGCCGAAGCACCGTGCTCGCGGCGTTGGCCGCCCAAGCGCTAGCCGTCACGCACATCACGGACGCTGACATGCAAAACCTGCTGAACCACGACGGCGTCGAGCTGGCGGACCGCTACGCGCCGCTCTGGTTCTTCGGCCAAGCCCTGCACGAGGTGCCATGCTACCCGACCTGGGCCTTCGGGGGCTCGCCGGACTCGCCCGACGTATACGACGCGGCGCACCCAACCGCACCGGCGCCGCAATGCGAATACCCCGACGTGGGCTGCGAATGCCGCAACCCGGGCGTCGACGCCGGGAACCCCGGCCCAGCGTTCCCGATCTACTACACCGTGCAGCGGTGCAATGAGACCGAAGTGCGCGTGGTCTACAATCTCTTCTATGAGAAGGACGGGGCCAAGGTGCTCGACCTCATTGACACCGGGCATGACTAGTGAGTGTTACCGGGCAGCATTTTGCGGTAGTTTGTCCTTCTGCACATCAAAGAGTCTAATCTTGGAGATGTAGTGACTGGGAAAGAGTCATCATCGTCCACTCGCGCGACGCGAACGAGCTGTGGACGCCCTCCCGCGCCCTGCTCTCCGCTCATAGCGGCTACCATAATCTGGCCTGGAGTCAGATCCACAGCACGCTGACGAGCGAGGAGATCGCGGCTGGCGACGCGCGTGCACCGGAAGGGGTGCGTGGGAATGACCATCCGAAGGTGTATGTCTCGTGGTCGAAGCACGCGCATTTCGACACCCGGGATACGATCTGGGTCGACCCGATCAGCCAGTCCACGGACAATGCGTTTCGGAGTGATGATTGGTGGTATTATGTCGAACAGCAGTACTATGTTAGTTCTCCTTTCCTCTCGTCAGCTCTGCTAACAGACAGCCAAAAAAAAGATTCGATCGGATAATTCCACCGAGGCAGGGAAAGCCTTGGGCAGCACGGATTGGGGTTCGGCGACCAGCAATCCTCCGTCTGTGCAGGCAAGCGTGTGCTCGGCTTCATGAGGAATGGGGGCGCTATTCTGTGGGGGGTATAGATTTGTAAAGGACAATAGACTTTCTTTGCCATGTCCTGAAGACAATGTTTTGTGTATAGTGTCGACGCGGAGAGCCTGTAGAATTGCCGCGATCAATAAGTGAATGCGCGGATCTCGCAAATGACGTCGACGGACCCTTTCTCTTTTCTCCCCCACCTGAAATCCGTTCCTCTGTCTAGCTTCAGCCTTCAGCTCCAGCAAAGTCAGCACCACCAATCCCGGGCACCTCCTCCAATACACCTCCATCCATCGCATCAGTACGTGACTCTCCCTCCCTCTCTCAAAATCAAGCAATTGACCCCCTCTCACTTCACTGACACCCACCCACCACCTAACACAATCCAACACCAACCCCTCCCCTTCCCCAAGAACCCCGCCTCCCCCCCCCAAAAGAATCATACTAACCCCCCCTCTCCCCCAACAGCCTCCGTAAAACGACAAGACACCCACCAAAAAAGAAAAAATGTCCTGGTTCCAAAAATCCTTCACCCTCCCCGCCCGCTCGCGGGGCAGCTACCTGATCACGGACCAGGTGGTCGCGGAGCTGCCCGAGATCCGGGACTACAAGGTCGGGCTGCTGCACCTGTTCGTGCAGCACACCAGCTGCGCGCTCTCGCTGAACGAGAACTGGGACGAGGACGTGCGCGCCGACATGAGCGACGCGCTGGACCGCATCGCCCCCTACGACAAGAAGGGGACCCTGTACCGCCATTCCGCGGAGGGGGAGGATGATATGCCGGTTGGTTTTGACCCCACGCCCTAGTTTTATGGGAGATGGTGTGGGGGTGCTAGTGCGGCATGATATGAGATGGGTGCTGGGTGCTGGGTGCTGGCACTGGTACTGGCACTGGTGCTGGCACTGGGGATATTGTTGCACGAAAAGTGGAAAGAGGCTAACTTGCCATTGGGACAGGCGCATATCAAGTCGGCACTGGTTGGGGCGTCGGTTACGATCCCGATCACGAACGGCCGGTTGGCCACGGGGACGTGGCAGGGGATCTGGTATTTGGAATTCCGCACGAGTCGGCACTCGCGGAAGGTGGTGGCCACCATTCAGGGTGAGAAGGCGTGAGTTTCAGGGCTCTAGGGGTGGTATGTCTTTGAGATGGGTGGTATATAGGATCCAGCCCACAATTCAGAAGTACGAACAACTATGTTTCGGGTCTCGTGTAGTGTTGTTGGAAGTAGCCAAAGAGGTTACATCGAACTTTTAATGGAATGGTTCGTTCTAACAACTTCATTGTCCGGTACATCTGTACAACAGCCTGGGGGCCAAACGGGGGAAACAACAAGCAAGAAAAAAAAAGAAGTCATCAACGCCAAAGGAGGAAAAAGCAAGCAATTCTTTACCGCTGCTCGAAGGCACTATCGGTCACACGCTGGTTCTCGTTCACCTCGGCGGCATCACCAGTGGGCTCGAGGGGGTAGCTGGTGGCGGGGAGGGACTTAAGGTATGCGCGGTGCTGCTCGTGGGCCTGAGTGTCATCGGATTAGCACTCTGCAATGCACAGCAGCATGGGAAGGTCACATACGAAGGGAAGACCGCAGTAGTTGCAGGTAGCAATCTCGGGCTTGTCGGTGTTGATGAAGATCCGGGGGTGGCCGAGGGGACCGCCGCCGCCGTCACACTCAACAACCCGCTTCTTCGTCCAGCGCACCGGCTGCTTGTGGATGAGCTCAATGGCGGCGTAGGGTTGGGGCTAGCACAGAATACGTCAGTCTCCGGTTGATATGATATTCCTCTCCCAGCGCCTCTGGGCTCATCCCAGCGCCCCCTACTAGATCCAATGGCTCGGGATATCACGGACCTGCATCTCCATTATCGTCTGCTCGAAGCGAGGGCCGACCATGGCCTTCTCTCGGGGTTGCTGGCTGGCAGCCCAGGTGGTGGCCCGGTTGGGAGCCTGGAGCTTGCGGGTGCGCTCCGCAATCTCGGGGGTCTCCTGCAGGGGCTTGTCCCATGCGCCCATCGAGTCGACGGGGGTGGCATTGGTGGCCGACACGTTCGGGACGGGCTTGGAGGGGGTCGGGTCGTTGGCGGGCAGGGTGTTCTCGCTGAGACGAGGGACAGTGGTCGAGTAGCTGGCCCGGGCGACGACCCGAGGGGTCCAGGCGGTAGAGAAAGCCGCGACACGGCTGCGGACGCAGTTCATCATGCTGGGCGAGACTGAGGTCCCAGAGAGGTTGAGAAGAGGTAGGGCGGGGGTGAGGGCGGAGGACGACAATGGACAAGTCCGGGTCGATTGAAGGGGAGCGGAGGAGGATTGCAATAGTGAGGTTTCCACCACCACCACTCAATGGTGAGAGTCTGCGGGCGGGAGCTGGCAGCAGCGGAATCAACCAATCGGCGCCGCTCCTGCCGCGGATGCGGTGGGATTCTGCCGCCCGCGATTTTCTTGCTTTGCAATCGAGGCGTTTCTGCTGGTCCTCGAGTTGCACCTTTCTTTAGGCGGGTGCGGCTTTGGAATTGTGGATATTTTTCTTTCATTTTCAACATCACTTCACGCTCTGTTCGACCTCATCGCCGTCATGTCTACCCCCTCGACACCTGGCGCAAAGCCAGAGAAGACCATGTCTTCTCGTCTGCTGACGATGAAGGTATGCGACCTTTTTATCTAATTCACTTGCGCGCGATGCTAATTTGCACAGTTCATGCAACGCGCCGCGGCTGAAAAGTCCACGCCGCAGTCTTCTGGTGAGACTTCCACCACGCCAATCTCGAAGCGCCAAAGACTTTCGACGGGATCGGTACAAAGCCCGTCGACCCCGCAATCGGATATGGACGCTGTCGCAGCCGCCCTGGCTGCCGAGGAGGAAAAGCGGAAGGAAGCGCTCGCTCGACAAGCCGCCGAGTCGGGTGATACGGAATGGGTGCTGGATTACGGCTTCGACGCACCTGCACCCCAGCCGTTTGTCGTGGCTGATAGCTCCTTGGATGCGGATGATGATGAGATGGTTTACGGTGGTCGACAGGCCTATGGCAACTACAAGCGAAAGAAGAAGAGCGCGGTCAGTGCTAATGGTCTCTTTGACATGACGACAGTCGATGCATACTAACACGCATAGCAGGCCGGAGGAGATGAAGAGGAATCTGATGAGGATGACGACAGCGAAGCTGACCCTAATGATATGGACGCCATGATTAAGAAAGCAAAGAAGAAAGCTCAGAAGAAGGAAAAGAACAAGCCTCAGCCCGTCAAACTGTCAGCACTGACGAGTATCTCCGGAGGACGCCATGGAGGCGGCGGCGGCGGCGGCGACAAGAAACAGAAGAAACGCAAGCACAAATAAATTTAAAACATGCATCGCGACACAGTGGATCATAAATCATACATGACATGGACTTTTATCGATATTCTGTGGACCTGGCAATTCTTCCGTGGATACTCACAATTCATGGCGATCTTATGGACGGTTTGGTGCAGGCAGGGGAGAACGACTGTGTCAACAAGTACGCCGTCACCAGAATTCGTCATCCTGCAGCAACCAGCTCGAAACCTTGCCGTTCACGGTCTCATTATCTTGGACATTGTCGTCGTCTGCAGTTCTATAGAACCGCACTCTGCGTGGAGACTCTACAGGTGTACCGCGCCCAGCCTGCCCGCTTCTCCTGCTGCTCGTCTTGCTGCTAGGCTGTCTGCTGTGTGATGAGCTGATCACGATAACATCTCTTCGATTGGGTCCCGTCCAAGTGGATTTGTCCCGATAGGAAGGCAGCGCTGTGGAATGTTTCAGGTTCCGAGAAGCTCGGAGATCTAAGATGTTCGATTCGTTGGAGTGGTGGGGTCTCCGCGCTTTATATAGTCCATTAGGCAGTCTTTCAAGAGTCAGGATCCGTGGTGCTTGAAGGTGGCACTCTGGTTGGGGTTTTGGCACAGCCTCTTCGTGGCGTTCGTCTGGGCGAGGAGTTTTCTGGATTTCGAGATGGAGGTTGGTCTTCGCTCTGGCAGGGTCTGATGCACCTGGTATGTTTAACAAGTCAGACGACGGCTCTTTCTCATCAATGGATAAATTCCAACCTCGTTCTTGAAGAGATGAGTGACTGGACGAGTCTTCCGCTTCGCGAACTCTGTGGATTACATATCCTGGCGGCAGAAGGATCCTGGTAGCCGTGGGATCTTGTTGACGTCGCAGACTTCGCAGGCGGCCGTTCCTGGACTCCACCCAGCTCTCGTAATCCGGGGTCAAGCCGCAGAGTCCCATATGGTTCGCAGCGAGCAGGGAAGTGAAACACGGCGTTCTGTTCTGGACGCAGTCAGTCTATCGAACCAGACGGCACAGGAATTCTGCTTTAATTGACTTCTTTCAATATAGACATACCTGGAGACAAAAGCCAACGTTCAATATTCCCTGCAGCATTGATGCCTTAGAGTTCAAGTAGTGATCGGGATATGAGGACGGCCCGCGGCGTAGTCCCAGCCTGCCTAATGTGGAAATCACATGGCAGAGAGACAGAACCAGCGTTTAAGCCAGTTCAGGTCATCACCTTAAATGCAGCAACTGAACTATACCTTAGCAGTATCTTGCAGTTCCCCAACAGTCAAGTACAACCAATTCGCTACCAAAACACAAACCCATGCCCAACAGCGCATCCACCAAAGCACCAACAGAAAGTCTAGCACCATACATATAGCAACGCCCAACGCCGCGAAAAAGCGATCACACCCAGCAAGACCAACGCAACCAAGCCTGCCCCTAAGTCAAAAGCCATCAACCCGCTCAAATCTTCGCCCTAACCCTCTCCCTCTCCCTCTCCCTCTCGCGCGTCTCCCACCCCCTCCGGCCCCAAAAGTTCACCCCGAGATTCCACACCGCCGCCAGAACGCCCACCGGCGGCAGCACCAAGAGCACCCAAGCCCACCACCGCGGACTGGACGCCTGCACGACGGCCAGCGCGCGCCGCACCTCGCCCTCCAGCGCTTGTTTGTCGCCATCGTTCCACACCACGAGCCCCCGGCGCGGGCCCCGCCACTCGGCGCGCGCCGCCTTGGAGGCGACATCGCCCTGGCTGCGGACGCGATTCGCGGCCTCCTCCGCGGAGAGGTGCGGGTCGCGGGCGCGGAGCCGCTGCATCTGCACGGCGGGGTCGCGCACGCCCACGACCACCACGGTGCCGCAGATCAGATCCATCCCGCTCTCGAACAGCAGCGGCACGTCGAGGACGACGGCCCAGTGGCCCCGCACGTAGTGCGCCGCGAGCGCCTTGTAGACCTCGCGGCGCACCAGCGGGTGCACGATCTTGTTGAGGATCATGCGGTCGCGTTTGCGGTCCTCCGTGGTGCCGAAGACGCGGCGGCCCAGGGCGAGGCGGTTGAGGGGGCGGGGGCTGCGGTCGCTTTGCGGGTCGGTGGTCGTGGTCGTCGTGGTCGTGGTCGTGTCATTGGGGGATGAGGAGGAGGAGGAGGAGGAGGCAGAGTCTGGCGGCGACGCCGGGAGAAGGAGGTCCGGGGTCGTCGGGCCGAAGTAGTTGACGATCGCCTTGTAGCCTTCCGTGCCTGGTTCGACGACTTTCCGGGCCAGCAGGTCCGTGTCGATGATCGGGAGGGAGTACGGCGGGGAGGAGAGGAGGGAGGAGACGGTCGATTTGCCGGTGGCGATGGAGCCGGTTAGGCCGATTATTAACATCTTTTTTTGATTTTGGTTCTCCAGGGCTTTCGTGCGTTGTGGTGGTGCGGTGTGGTGCTTGCTGTGTGGGTGGGAATGGGTTGAGGTTGGAGGTTGGAGGTAGGTATTAGGTAGCTGGTGGTTGTTTGAACCTTGGAGGTGAGGATTTGTTGTTCCGGGGACTCGCTCGCGCGGGGAAAGCCCCCGGTTCCGCCGCGCTGCCTCGGCTGCTGCACATTGGTGGGGGAGGGTCTACTCTGTACTGTACAAAACAGGGTTTCATGCTGCAAAGGTTACACATCAGAACCTTGAAATCTGGAAATAAACTTCTGGCAAGGCTGCGAGTATTATAAAGAGTGGGTACGGAGTACTTTTCATTCATATGAGAACATTTGACATCATCACATCACCACCACCACACCGCATCAGCCAACGCGGGTCATCGCTCAGCCCAAATACTGGCACTTTCAGCGCGAGCTGAGAAAGAGTCGAATCCCGATTATGGTGTGATATATGTACAAAGATGGCATCATTGGGGGTATTATCCTCCTCCATCCATAGATGGAGCGAGGGCCATTGATGCAACGGACGGCAGAAATCGCCGTGCCATCGCTCTTCCAACCGGGGCTTGATGGCCCGTCTCAATGAGACAGGCCGGTCTGTTGTTCAATGTAGTCGACACAGACATGTGTGTACTCAGGCTGACCACGGATCGAGGCATATTGCTTGGCATGATTTTCCTAACAATCAGACTATGCTTAGTGCGCCTATGTCTCAGGCAACCCCTTGCTGGGGTCTTGTTTCTGGCCCTTCCATCCGATGTACGGCCATCCTTCAGGTAGAGAAGAGTACGGCGGGAGAACATAGCGGCCAGCGCACTCTCCCTCGGTCGGGCAATCCAAATTACACAGCCCGAATACCCTGCAGTAGCATTCTTCAGCCGTCGGGCAGTGGACGGGTCCTTTACCAAAGATCACTGCCTGCATGTTAGCCTCGTGCATACAGCCACATATGGCAGAAGGTCAACCTACTGTGCCATGAGTACTCCATGATACGTCCGCTGAGGTCATCTGGGAGCTTGGTCTCCGTCAACCACTTCCTGAATCGTTCATAGTCCTTCTTGGGCCGTTGTTTGATCTTCCAGCTTGTGACTGCAAACTGCGCGCAGCACGAGACCCCCACTTCTTCCGGAACCTCCTCCCCGGGGAAGAGCTCTTTGAATCCGTTCTTGAAGTACTCTCCGACATGGACGTCATCTCGGTGCGAATCGGTGTACGGGTGAATCTCCGCCGGGCAGCCGAGGATCCAGGCACAGCGTAAATTAACATAGCCTTGTTTCTGTAGATAGGGAAGCTGGAAATTGCGGAGGACCGGCACCCCGTCGTAATAAGGATCGTCATTATGCCATTGATATCTCTGCGGGTGAATGAAGAGGATCGAATCGGGAAGGTTGTCGTAGTTGTCAATGATGTATCTAGAGACACTCCATTAGCACCGTTCGCTTCACACCACTCCGATCGCGATTCACAAGACCCACGTTAGATAGACCATGGACTCCCGGCCCTTGTTCAGCTTGACCGTCAACTGCGCCTTTTTGTCGTCCACCACATAGACGCTCTTGTGCCACTCGGGGAAATACTGGTACAGCCATGAGACATCATCAGTCTTCATGCTGGCCACCACCATCTCCCTGTCAAGGGTTTTTGAGAGTCGCGCGGCCGATGCCGACGGTGCAGCTTGCCCGGAGCGCATATCGCGGTACGGTCCGCCTTTCGACACCGCATCGTGGGCCGAGGTATCGATATGTGCATGTTCGGAGCCTTTGGAGAAGAAAAGGAAGTATAGCGCGTAAACGATCAGGATGGTGCACAAGATGGCCTTTTCTTGGCTGCGGCGGCGCGGGCTGGAGACTCCGCTGCCGAAGAACAACATGGTTGCGACCGGCGGCAGCGTAGAGGTGACACGCAGCGGACGGGGTACGAGAGCATATGCTGGTGGTCACTATGGTCGCAAGAAGCAATTGAGTATCCGAGTAGATCACGTTTCAATGCGCAGGAAGCATGGCTGCGCGAAGGCCGATTGCTGAGCTGTCCGGTCGGTGTGTTGCGGAGCGGGCAACGACTCGGTCAGTGGAGCTCCGGGGCTTAATTGGTTTACGGAGATGCGCAGCGGTGAATGAGAAGAGTCTGCGGTTGTAGATGACACATTCAGCGTGAGAGAGTGCCTTGCAGGGTAGTTGGGTCAAGGAAGAAGAGTTGGCGACAGCTGGCAGCTTATGTTGCCTGGAAGAGAGGAGGTGGTGTCAAGCCACATGGTGGTTTCACTATTGGAGACATTGTGTTCCCTGGCCGTGGGTTGACTCCATCAGCAATGCTGCTTGGCAGTAATCGGTCGAATAATTGCCCGGGGTCCGCGCCTGGTTTGGCAGTCGCTCGGCTCAGCCCTACTTCCATACACCGGAGTATGCCAGTTGTAGCGTCTTCACCTCTTTAGGTACCGTGGTATAAGTAAGTTAAGTTACTATCCATGATAGCATCCCAGACAAGCGGGCATAACATGCCTTAGCCGCTTCAAGTAGTCTGACCACGTGATTCATAGTCATCTTAGCGCCCACCACCTCAGTCAATCTTCTATTTACTAACTACATCATCAACCACACATCCAACAACATTAAGAACCAAGCAATTGTTACCAAAGGGCCATTTGGAGCCGCTTCGTACTGCACACTTCATGCATCATATACACGTTTCCCTATATACGCATTGTCCTATATACCATACCCACATTGTCCTCTACACCCACAGTGTCTCATACCTCACATATGTACAACGATCAACAAGTGCCAATACTGATGAAGTACCACAGGTGCGCCAGCACGCTGGTGATATTCTCCCCCGCGTTTCCAGCAGAGGAGTCAACGCCCTGGATGATGTCGATATCCGATGAGGTCACTGCAGCACCAGTTCCGCTAGTGATCCAGTATTCCGGGCTTGGGTGACTATAACCAAGCAACCTGGGTGGAAGCCTAGGCACGACATCGTTGAGGTGAGTCACTCGGAAATTCGAGCCAGAGCCTTGGCTCGTGATATAGTTGGCCAGCGCCGTGTTGCCCACTCGGGGAGCACCATAGGAATACTGTCCTTTTGTCAGCAAGGAAACGTTATCACCAGCTCCTACTGCATGAAGAGACCCACCAGTTGAACGGAGTATCCCGCATTCCGCAGCACCGTCGCGCCGATGGTCGCCAACGCTCCTCCCAGACTATGCCCCGTGAACACCAGGCTATAGCCGGGGTAAGCGGTTACCGCAGACGCGATCTCCGTCGTCAAGGTGTCCGCGACAGAGCTCCAGGCCTTCCAGAAGCCCTGGTGGACCTGGCAGCCACTGCAGACCGCGCTGGCGTCCGTGAAGATGAAGTCCAAATTGGCGATCCAGTTCTCAATCGAGCTGCTTCCGCGGAACGACACCACCAGCTTCTTGTTGGTGGAGTCAACCACGAGGAATCCCGCTGTATCGCCGTAGGAATCAGAACTATACGTGCAAATCAGTTAGTCCAATTCTGTTTCACGCTTCCGCGCGTCACATCCATGCAGGCAAAAACATACGCCTCGAACTCGGCCAGACTCGTGGTCGTGGCGGCTGCGAGTAACGGACATAGTCCGTTCGTGCAAGTCACGCTCGTATTCGGGGAATCAAGGTTGGTCGAACAGTACGCCGCGGCGGAGTACTGCGCGAACAGATCCAGCTGCGTGTAGACCGTGGTCGAGACATCTGCAATCCGGCTTCATTAGCACTTCCTCTCCTTCCACCAACACACTTTCCGATTGATCCCCAGGCAGATACTCACCTCGAATATCAACCGGAGCAGCCACAACCAAGGCCGCAAGAGCGGCCACCACCCCACCCAAACGAGTGATATATACCATGCTTGCAGTTTGGGAGTATATATACAGTACCAACTCAGATCAAGTCGATAACCAAAACGAACAGGCAAGGAGCAGCGTCAATGACCTTGTAATATCAGCAAACGCAGACGCTTCACCAACACTGGCACATCCAGAGCACAGAACGAAAAGAAGCCCTCGTCCCTCGCCCCATGACTCCTTATATACAGTTAGCAATCCGTGCCAATTCGGCCCCTTCTCCTTTCTTCACGCCGAAGCCAAGAAGCGCGAAAAAGAAAATAAAACTGAAAAAGAAAAAGCCCCCATCAGCTCTTCGATCACAATACCAATCAAGACCCCAGCATTCCGAAGAAAAGAGACAGGCTGAGCGGGGTAGAGAGCAAAAAAAAACAACAGAAAATCTAAGCACATCACGAACACCCTCCATCCCTACCCAGTGGTTGGTTCCACCTCCCTATCCTAGCTCAAGAGAGAGAGAGACGCATGCCTCCGGAAGAAACGAGCACTTGGCCCCGGACACCCCGGAGTCAAAGGGAAAGAAAGGAGGATTCCTGCGCGGACTCCGTTATGTTCTGGAATGCCGGGCTCCACCACCCCCACAACGAAGGATATCCACAGCGGTAAACGTAGAGACCATCAGTCCACTTTCGCCGGGCAACGTCGAGCATCCAATGATGCTTCCTCCCAGAGAAAAACCGCAACGGACTAACGCTCTACGTGCCAAAGTATAATAGAGTGAACAAGTGGGCGTGCAGAGAGACTCGGGGGGGGGCACGCGGATGGTAACTGGATCCGGATGGGATCCATAGAGCGAGCAGGACGGAACGAACACCTGGCCGAGAAGAGAGCATCAACCGACGGAAGTATCGGGAGTGTACATCAGCCCCCAGTCCATGGGCAGGCTAGACATAGCACTACAAGGTAGCTGAGCAGCTGGAGCGTAAGCGCGCGGGCTGGCACTCACTCGCAAGCAAACAACCAAGCCAGGAACACGGCCGCCGTCATTCGTCCCCAGCAACTTGGAAGAGAAATGATCACGCTCAGGCCGATTGCGAAGCAACCACTCATCGTCCGCTGCGCTGCATGGATAGTACAGTACCCTAAATCACGGTCACTGGCATTGAATCCAGTCGCAGACCTATCGGCAGTTTCACATGCTTGAGTGTCTAGCTATCCTTGCACTCCGTCAACCCAGCCTCAGCCCTCGTGAGTAGTGAGTAGTTCAGATCCAGGTCAAGGTCAGGTCCGGAGCGGAGCCTCAGGGAATCTGATCCTTCCGATGGGATGACTGCACCGAACAAACAAAAAAAGAAGCACCAAAGACACTGCGGTGTGTCTGCCTACAGTATGTGTCTCAGACGAAGAGCGAAGATCCTTTCCTTCCTTCCACCAGACACCATAGGCTTGGACTGAGACCTCTTGTTCCTTTCTCCTAGCTAATCCCGGTAGCCAGTAAGTTAACTTAGTGTATACCTTGGGATAAACAATCAACCTTCTTTCCTCCTACAACAGCTAACCTCTCCTCCTGTTCAACTCTACAGTCAAACAATCCCATGTTAACATCTCATAGTCAAGAGTATACATATACAAAGTATACAGTACAATTCCTCAACTTCATCGAATCTAATCCCCAACAAAAAATGACATCACAATCTTCACAACCCCCCCCTCATTTCCAACTCTACCCCATATTTCGTTCCACATTAACCTAAAGTCCCGCCCCAGCATGCGCTGCAGCCCCTCCTCCTCATCCCTCGGCATCTCGTTGAAGAGTACGGTGCTAAACTAGTACCAGAAACTAGTTCTACAGGACCGAAAATCATGTGCCGGACACCAGGCTACTCGCACCCACAAACCTGTAAATTAAACGGCCTTTCCCGTTGGTTCAGACCCGACGCTAGAGTACTCATAACTTGCGGGGAAACCCCCCCCCCCAACCTAAAGAAATCCCGTGCAGGCATAGCACTAGCAAAAACACCGCAGTGCGCATGCACGGGCACTGGCACTGGCACTTGCACTTGGACTTGGACTACCTACAGCTTCTGCGCTAGGCAGAACACAGACAACGGTATGGTATACCGGCCTGCTTGAGTGCGTTCTCCACCCCACAGAAAGGATTGAAGACACCGGACTAGGGTAAATGCTGCTACCTCCGATACATCCACTGCGACTGCACCGGAAACCTCATACGGAACTGGACTGTATGTATGCACCCCACAGGGATTCGGATAGACGCGGGTCGGTTTTTGGTGCGATGGAACCCCCGTCACTTCCCTCTGCGCATATGAGTGCAAATCGGGGTGGGAATGATTTCCGAGTGGAGGTGCAACACTACGTATGTACTCGTATACTGGATGGAATTCCAAGTGCCGGCCGGGTTGGCTGGAGTATCTTCGGAGTTTCATGGGACTTTTAAACTTTTTTACCTGATAGTTGACTTCATAGTTGAGCTTGATATAACTTGGTCGTCTATGCTTGGGCGTGCTGGTCAGCTGGCTCCGTTCGGTTCCTCTCCCTCTCCCTCTCCCCCACCTTGGCTGGAATAAATTCAGGCTAGGGCAGGGGTTGTCATTCCTCGGATTTTCATGGGATGCAGCGGACAACGGACTGTCCAGGCACACGCACACACGAGGACATGAACCGAGGTAGCGAAGCTGTCAAAGACAAGGATAGAATTTCCGGAGAATCTCCCGAAAGTCAAACCCCCCAGAGAAGGGCTTGTGTCGTACGACAAACCGGAGCACTGAACAGAAGTATGTGTAGATATTGCAAATCTCGTCAACAGGAGAAAGTAGATTCGATATCAAGAAAAAAAAAAAAACCTCAAATTAGAAATCACAATCACAATCGCAATATATTCGCTCCTTTGAAAACGCCATCCAGATGGGGGGGAACATCGTCGTATCTTTATTTTTGCAACAGGAAGAGCATAGAGAAAGCAAGAAAGAAAAAACCGACCAAGCAAGAAATGAGCTCACGAGGCTAAGCTGCGGGGGGAAGGGCAGGAGGAAAGTCTTCGCATCTAGCTGCAGGATTGTCAGTCTCAGCCCATGCAGCACTGCCAACCCTTGCTACGCATCGGAGTTGTTTCCAGACTGGGGAAGAATGTCTCTCTCCACGGACAGCACACTTACCCACTATCCTCATAGATCCCTGAAAGGACAAGAGGCCGGATGGAGAGGGCCAAAAGGACACACCTTGGTTGTCGAGCCTCGGAAAGAAATCACAATGACTCTCTCACGCAGCGACCGTGCCATTCTCCCCACCCTCAGGAGTGTAATCCGTCATCCCCTCATCCTGCCCATCACCACTGTCGCCCGCCAGGACCTTAGTCCGGAGCGCGTGGCCCTCCGGCAGCGGTGTGCCAGGCGTCGCGGCCACCACGTTGTCGTTCTCGTCCACAAACTCGAAGTTGTACCGGGACAGCAGGTGCGGGATCGCCGACAGTTGCGGCCCGTACCGCGCAGTGTTGTCGTACAACTCGAACAGCGGCACGGCGAGAAGCTTCATGTTCTTCGGGACGGAGAGGACCTCTGCATTGCCGCCTGGTTTTCAGTCACGGTTCTCTCGATGGAGATGCCATCAGGCTTGGAAGGATCAGGACTCACTCTTCTTGGGCAGCTGGATGAAATACAGCTTCTTGCACTCCTTGGGTCGGGTCACATGGCCGGGCAGGAATGGGTACATGAACGTCTCGAAGTTGGGCCGCCACCACTGCGCCAGGGTATCGCCGATCTCCCAGTCCTCGTTGACGCCCTCGCCGGAGAACTGCGATCCGACGGGCGCAAGCCGCTCGTTGAGCCGCTTCTTGAACCCTTCGACCTCGTCGTCTTCGAAGGGCAGGTAATCTCCGGGTCTAACGCGGTTCACAGGAGTCAGTTTTCTATTGCTCTAGATACCTGAAGTCGGTTCCGGGATTCGTTGTTGACAATGTCGTGTCGCAGTCGTGACGGAGGCGTGTCTAGACTCCACGATCGGACAGGATACGTACAGCTTGAAGAAGGCGTTCGCAATCTGCAGCATGAGCACATGCGGGTGGTTATGCTCATGACACACAAGAACACCCTCGCAGGTACGTCTCATGCCATATTTCTCGTAGTGTTCTTCGAGGCGTTTCAGGCGGGCCAGGACGGAGGGATCTTCCTCGGGTTGCGTCTCCTTGGTCCCGAACGTGTAATTCGAGAGAGGATATAGACGAATGGTTTGTGGTTGCTGAGCGGAGAAGTCTTTGGAAGCGATGGGACTAGGTAGAGAGCAACGTAGTCAGTAATGGTTGGTCCATGCCTTGAGCTGAAGCTCAGCTCGCCCGGGGGGTCTGGAACGTACGGGCGAGAGCTCTGAATCGCCGTCGCTGTTGCGGTCGACATGGTGGGTAGATGCGGCTTTCAGATAAAAAGTCTTTGACTTGTGATCGAGTGAGTCCAGACGATGTAAGTGAGTGACGAGAAAAGGGTCGCGGCGGGTACAAGGATGGTAGGAGGTCGGTTGTTGTTGGTGCTGGTCGCGAGGTGGATCACAGCCCGGCGGAGTTGATGCTCTCTCCGCCGCAGCTCGATCGATCAATCGATTGGCATCGGAGCTGCCCTCCGCGAAAACATTCGACCGCCCCGGTCGCCCTAACTTCCAAGTTGCAAACAAACCGACTGGGAGTCAACAACATACAACATCTAAATTACCTCCACTGGTTGGGATAAAATATCTCAAGTCTGTGTTCATGGCTCAGTCGAAAGATTTCAATTATGTATCCTATTTCTAATCTACATCCCATGAATTTCAAATCTATCGATCCCCTCATCCTGCGTCCTAAAAGATGTCCGGTACTCATTCCAGAACCACGCCTCAATATCAACAAGGCAGCAGAAAGTTTCTATCATCATCATTATAAGTGAAGTGAAGGTTGTAGCAAGTAGGTGGATCTCAAATTCAACAGGCGATGCGACTATAGCTTGGCATCAAAGTCCTCGAACTCGCTAATATCGGTGACAGGGTTCGGACCGGCGCTGACATTCAGACGGGCCTTGTACTCAGGGACGTTGGTGATGTAGGTGACAGCCTCCTGGCCGAATCCATTGACCGTCTGACCAGACTGCCCCTCGAATCTCTTGGGCTGAATGCCGATGTGCTTCAGCTCTACTCCAACGCTGTTTACCAGGGAATCCAGGGCCTGCTTAGCTTGTTGCTCTGCAAGACCTATTCCATCCAAGACAGTCTTGATGGTGTCCACGATCAGCCGCTCATCGCCGCTGGACACGTCGACATCAGCGAATGCAGCCTCCAACCGATCCGCATCGACTGCCAACTGCGCTTTCTCCAAGAGCGTGCGCATACGCGTCACAAGCTGGGTCTTCTGCTGCTGGGGCGTGCTCGCGAGAGCGGTAGCTTGTGCCTTGAGATGGATGGACAGCTTGCCACGCGTGGACGACTGAGGGTTGATAAACTGATTATAAAACTGGATGAGGTCTGACTTGGTCAGAGACCGCACATTGGCAGCATCCGCCTCATTCTGCACGAAGTCGAAATACTCCGATCCAATGTGAGACCAGAAGCGACTAGTCTCTGAGCCCAGGTTCTTGAGCTTTTCCAGTCTTCTGTTGATAAGACTGCGCTTGTGCCTTTCAAAGTCGCTATCCGTCATCTCCTCCAATGTCTTCTGGAACATGCTCAAGAAGTTCTCGATACGGTGTTCAAGGTACCCGGCAACGCGCTCACTCTGGATAATGACGCGATATCCGATAGTAGTGGAAGAATAACGGGCACCGCTCCAAACAACATATCCCAGTTGCTCCTTGCTCCGGAGTTGATCGAATGCAGGCTCATCAGTCATCTGGGCAAACAGCAGCAGCTTGGCCCGCAAGACCGCGTCATTGATGTCTCCAATGTACAGCAAATATTCGATGCCGTTGTTAACGTTGGCTGGGTCTTTGAGCGTCCGCTCATAGATATAGTTGGAGCCAGGGGGGATGATGACATTGCGCCGCACGTACCACTGCGACTCGGGCAATGTACGACTCTTCAAAGTAGATTCCACCAGGTCAGTCATACGAAGTGCATCCTCCTTGTACAGGTTTCCGTGCGCCAACACCTCGATGTGGTTCTGACGGAGAATCTGAGGGAAGAAGCAAGCCACGTCTTCCACTTCAATATGTTGAAGCTCAGATGCATACTGCTCATTGAGCCAGGACCGTTCTGCGGTCAGGTATCGAGTGTAGTCGCTCACTTGGTAGTAGGGCTGTTGGTACTCGGCGTTCTTATAGGCTCTGGTCAGGCGCTCCTTGATGATGCTGAAGCGTTCCGGCTTCACAACGAGATCACGCATGCTCGTAAGAACCTTCTCCAAAAGCACGGACATTTTGTCGTTGTATCCACCCACCGAGATGTCCAGGCCAAAGATGCTAATACCCAGGGAATAATCGAGGCCTGCCAGCTCGGCATCATAGGCATATTCGTTGAGGGCATCGCGGACCAATTCGCAGTAGAACCTGGCTTTGACCACGTTGGCCGGAGTAGCCCACACCAGAGGGTTTCGAAGTGAGATGTTGAAGGTGCCCTTGGGAACCCAGAATCGATCATCCTTCTTGTACCACAGACGGACGTGGTCGTCATGCCGGATGAGCTTCGGTGTCTTAGCTGGTTCCGAGACTTCTTTCTTCTCAACGGAGAGACGAGTCGGAACAAATTCGTTCTTGTGAGGCAAGTGCAGGTCGGGCAGACGGTTCGCGGAGGTGGTCTCATACGCCTTGCGGATGTCGGCCATGAAGTCCTTGGGGATATCCTCCACCTTGTGCTCCGTGCCGTACCACTTCTCCTTCTGATCCCAGTCACCAGGGTAATCCTGGGCCACAATGAGCATGCGGAAGTTGTCGGGCCGAAGGTAGGATAGGGCTTCCTTGATCAAAGCCGGGTCATACTTCCGGAGAAGCCCGGTGCTCAACAACCACTCGCGAGGGTGGGGCTTCTGCATCTTGCTGCTCAGGTTGCTGGCAAAGCGACTGGCGGGGGTCTTTTGTTTGAAGCGGAACTCGACCTCGGCCAAGTTCTTCATCTCATCATAGATCCACTGCTGAGGCTCACCTTCCTTGATCATAGCGATATACTCGAAGATGACTCTCGCGACCTCACGGTAGTTTTTCAAGCCCTCAGGGGTCAAGCGGACGTTGATGGTGAAGAAAGCCGCACCAGGGCAGATGGGTAGGGGACCAGCAGATAAGCCATTGGCCCAACCCTTGGCCTTGATGTAAGCCAGGATACTTCCGGGACCCTCATGGCCGATCAGGTGGCTAATGTAACGGTTGGGCTGGGACTCGTAGTAGTGCTCCTCGTCCATGAAAGGGAAATAGATGTCCAGAGACCGCATGTCCATGACCGGCTTGGCGAAGATCTGCTTTCCTAGATGTTCGGCCGTCCAGGGCTGAACATCGTCCCAGCGATTCTGCGGAAGATCCTTGTTCTGGACGTGCGAGAACAGATCCGAGACCCATTCCTCCATCTCGTCGAGGGACTCCCGGCCCAGCAAAACCAGTTTCATCCGGTTGGCTGAATAATGGGCCTCATAGAACTTGATAAATTCACTGCGAACCTCGAGGCCGCGTTTCTCCGGGTCCTCCTTCAATGTCTGCAGGTTTCCAGTCGAGAAGTGGTGGTAGGGATGCGCGGGGTTGGACAGGCTCTTGTTCAGTTGCATCAACCGCCACATATCGCTCTGCAGGTTCTTCTTGTTCTCAGAGTCCACGGCCCTCAACTCGCGGTCCAGCGTGGACTCCAGGAAAAGCGGTTCGACGAAGAACTGAGCGAACCGATCCAGGGCCCCGTGGAGGGGCCCCTTGGCTTGCGTGGCCGAGGGCGAAGTGGGCGCATCGGATTTCTCGTCGCCAGAGTGCGACGTGGCGGCTACCTCAAAGAAGTAGTTGGTCTCCGTGGCAGCCGTGTAGGCGTTGGACATGCCGGAGTTGGATGCCAAATATTGGTTGTATGCGTTCTCTAAGGGGTACTGCGGGCGATCAGCCGAGGTTAGTGTCGGACTGGCCGCATGCTGACGGGGGGAATCAACCACGTACCTTTTTGGTGCCCATGAACAAGAGATGTTCAACGGCGTGAGCCATGCCCGGCATGTCGTCTGCGTCTGAGAAATTACCGACATTGACGTTCACGGCCGCACTGGCCTTGTCGGTGTCCGGGTCGTGGACCAGTAGAGCTTCGAGCTTATTGGGGAGGCGGATGACGCGATAGGAGCGATCATCCAGCTCCGGCTTCAACAGATCCTCCGCAATGCGTTCGACAGTGCCCATCTTGGTAGAACCCATTTTGACCGGGCTAGTGGCAAACGGAGCACGCGAGACGGGTGTGGGAGAGTGAAGGAGAGAGGGACGACGATGAGTCTGTCCACCGGAGGCAAAAGATCGAGCCCAGCGATGCGAGAACAAGCGTGGCGAGGGGTAGGAATGAGGGGCTACCGCCGCAAAGGTGCCTGATCGGGAAAAGGAACGATAAATTGGGGTTGATAAAGATCGAGGATGTCCAGGGTTCCACAAGCGGCAGGGTGCAGAGGACCTTGGAGGCATGCAGTGCAAGGAAGGTGGTCGAGGGAGCAACGGCCGCTAGCAGCGTCTGTACCGGGTGAAGTATCGTTAAGGATGAGGGGGAGGGAGGGAGAGGGAGGGTAAAGAGGAAGAGATCTGGTAGAGGAAGAGAAGGAATATTTAAGGAAGAGGAGTTTAGGGAGAGATGGGGAGAAATAGAAAACACGAGCCGGTCCGATTTCAAAGACAGGCCCGTAATTGAGAGAGAGAAGATGTAAAGGTAAGTTGGTTGATGAAGTAGTGACAAGCAAGAGAGAGCGAGAGAGACTGGAGAGTTTCCCAGTCCCGGGAAAGAAGGGAGTGGCAGTACGACGGCATCCATGCTTCGGCGGTGAGGGCAACACTCAGGCGGTGAGAGCAATGAGAGCGGTGAGGCTTAAATGGGCACGTGTCGCCATTGTTGCCTTGCCCTGCAAGTGGTACTACCTATAGTTACGAGGAGTTGAGAATGATCGCCCAATCACTCTTGGTGCAAGTGGATCTGGAAGGTTTCCATTGAGTGCTTCTTGTTCTTCCACGTCATGCTTCTGTCCCAAACGAGGGCACTCTGCAACAGCGCCGAGACCGTCGCGAAACCCCCGATTCCCCAGCCAAGTGGCACTGGACGCCCTTGCAGCTGACAGCAACATGTCTCGTATTCAGCTTGACTCGAGAAATGGCGTGCTTCTTGTGCTACCACAACTCTCACGGCGCGTAGATGCTACAAGGAGTGCCGTTGCAAACACATTGACTACTAGCTAGGTACGGAGTACAGTACCTACCTTCAGGGCCGGGTTATAGACCGTATGGGCTATAGTAGGTAGAACCACCACTCGGAACGCCAGCCGATGCCAGCCCCGGATCTACTCTCCGAACGGAACCTCACCCCAGATAAGATCTATAAACAACCCCAAGTCACCCAAGCTCATTCATCAACCACTTACCTCCTACCTCCGTAGACTAGCTTCAACTACCTTACATCCCAACAAGTACAACCAGATCAGAAAAGACCCCCGCCAAGATGGACGTCTCGCAGGTCCTCACCCAGCTCCCCAACACCATCCACTGCATTGATATGCACACGACCGGCGAGCCCACCCGCATCATCTACGCGGGCTACCCCCAGCTGACGGGCACGCTGCTGGCCCAACGGGACCAAGCCCGCCAGCAGCACGACCACATCCGCCAGCAACTGATGCTGGAACCGCGGGGCAACCCCGCCATGTACGGGGCGATCATCTGCCCGGCGACGGAGCTGGTGACCGCGGGGGAGGCGGACGTGGGCGTGCTCTTCATCCACAACGAGGGCTACTCGACCATGTGCGGGCACGCGACGCTGGCGCTGGGCCGGTTCCTCGTCGACACGCACGACGCCAGCGTCTTCCCGCGGCGCGCCCAGCTCCCTTTCAACGCCACGACCCAAGCCATCCAGCTGAGGCTGCACGCCCCCTGCGGCGTCGTCAGCATCACCGTCCCCACCAACGCAGCGGGCACGCGGTCCGACCCCACGCGCCCCGTCGCCTTCCGGTCCACGCCCGCCTACGCCCCGGCCCTGCAACTGACCATCCCCATCCCCGCCGCGGCGCGGTGGCCCGAACTGCCGGCCCAGCGGGACGCCATCACGTTGGACGTCAGCTACGGCGGCGCCTTCTACGCGATCGTCGACGCCGCGGAACTGGGCTTCAGCGACGGCCTGGCGACCGTCGACCTCGACGCGACCACCCGCTGCATGCAGCAGCTGAAGCCGTACCTCGAGCGCTGCCCGGAGATCCGCGCCGCCGTCACGCACCCGGAGGACCCGCGGCTCTCCTTCCTCTACTCCGTCATGGTCGTCGACGCGACCATCGGGACGCAGCCGCGCGACGTCGCGGGCGCCGAGACCGGCCTGTGCTACTTCGCCGACAACCAGATCGACCGGTCGCCGACGGGGTCGTGCGTGACGGCGCGCATGGCCCTGGCCCACGCCAAGGGCCGCCGCGCCGTCGGCCAGCGCTGGGCGTACCACTCGCTCGTGTCGAACCACTTCCAGACGGACGAGTTCCGCGCGGAGATCGTCGAGGAGCTCGCGCCGTCAGCATCGGCGGGTGGACGACCCTCCGTGGTTGTCCAGGTCGAGGGCCGAGCCTTCTACACCGGTGCCGCCTCGTTCATGGTGGAAGCAGAGGACCGGACGTCCCGGAATGGATTTACGATGGAAGGAGTCGCTGCGGCGCCGTTGCCATTGCCATCATCATCATCATCATCATCCTCTGCATAAGCCATACGCTATCGAATATCAACCTCGTAAAATCACATCTTCCATTAACCAAACCCAACCAGACCCAAGCATTACTCCCCCCCTCCCCTCCCCTATCCCCACTAATCCCCCAAGGGAGTCCCTAACACCCAGCCGCACAAACCGTCAAAGTCTCCGTACTCCCTGCCTGACAGGTCTTCACCTGACTACCCCCGGGGTTGACCCCATTCGGCCAGCAGATCTTGGGGCAGGCGGTATCGCTGGGCTTGACACTCAGCACCGAGCCGGCGAAGGCATCCCCGAAGACGCTGGACAGGTCGTACCAGGTCTTGGCGCCGTCGAGGGTGTAGGCGTAGTTCAGCTGGGGGCTGCCGTCGTACAGGCCGTCGGGGGTCTTAGTGATCTTGAGGGAGACGCCGCCGGAGGCCGGGTCGTAGTGGAGGGCCTCGGTGTAGCTGGCGCCCGGTTGGATGGTCTGGCGGGGGCCGACGGAGCCGCCGACGGACCAGAGGTAGATTGGGGTGTTGCAGTTGTTGGTGACGACTGCGTTGCCAGCGGCGGCGGCGAGGGTGGGGAGGAGGACGAGGGCGGATGTGGCTGTGGCGGTGGTGATGTGCATTTTGGGGGGTTCTTTGGTGGTGATGGTAAGATGGGTGGATTTGAGGTTGTTGCGTGAAGCTGGATGATGCTCCCACCTCCAAGACTTCAGTGAGCATCGGGGTGGTATTTATACCTCTTTCATAGGGATCATGATACTAGTACTGTACACTCCTCCTCGTCAAGCCAGAAGTGCGTGACATTCGCCTCCAACTCTCTCTGTATCTTTTCCTCTCCGCCACACAAACATCCAGCATCCAGCATCCAAGACCAGGCCCTCAAGCAATTACCTAAAATGTCTCATCTCTCTTACCTCTGTCTCACTCCAAGCCTCCCTCAATAGGTACCGTACAGCGCACTCCGCTCTCAAAGTTCCCATCCAAATGCAATACCGAATGGACGCCTGAACCCATCCTCCACTGGTACACTCGCATGCACATGAGAGACATCAACCACACCACACCACCTTCAGATAAAAAAAACAATACCATATACTTCTCTCGAACCAGGGTCCTCCACAATCCTATTCTCCAACACAAACAAAAATAGCAATCCCCATATGCAAACACCACCACCACCACCCACCCACTTATCCCAGATTCTCCCCTCTTCCTCAAGAGACAAAACAAGATGGTCCCCCTATACTCATGATAATACACAGAGAAAGAGAGAAAAGCCACAGCCACACCCGTAACCCAAAACCCAACCCCGCACCTTGCAAACAACTCCATCATTCATCACGGATGGGGGATCTACGGTCCTAGAGTCGAGGGGTGTCTTACTTTACCCCACACTTTCTGCAAGTCAGTCACCAAGGAAGTCCAGTCAACCTTCCAAGTTATGGATGTCAGTCACCTCCAATGTCTCGGGAAAATCACCCCCCACACCTCGAACAAAGAGCGGGGATTCTGAGTCAGAATCATATGCTACAAGACTCAAAGAACAATCGAAGTAACCTTCGTAACAAGAGAAAACCTGCATGTAACTGCAAGGTAAGAATCTACTTGGTTGGGTTTCACTTTACTTTTTTTGCAGGGTCCTTCCAGGAGGGGTGTTAGGACAATAACAAGAGAAAAGAAAGGAAGAAGAAAAAAAAAAAGAAAAAGAAAAAGAAAAAGAAAATATGGTCGGAGACTCGGAGGATTGGACGGCGTCTCTGGGCTCGTATTCGTTCTTCGGATGCTTCTGCAGGCGAGAGGATACTATCTATAGACATGAGGAGACCCTTGATTCCATGGCTTGCAGGATCCGTGGTGGGAATCTGGGGTAGACATTAACTTAACCACAGCAGTCACAGTGTAGGTACAGTACAACCACAACCACTGAGCAGGGACGGTTCGGTTACTGGATTTGATCGCAACTCTTGACTCCATCGTCAGCAGCAGCAGCGCAGCACTGAAAATAGGCAGTGGTCCAACGGGTCTTAGCCGCAATGCAACGCCAGGAACGAGCCCAGGTTAATGCCTCCCCCGGGCTTCAGAATGCAGGTGGTGGGTGGGGGGGGGGGGGGGATTTAGAGGGGCGGTGGAAGAACATGCCATAGCAACACAACTACTGTCACTTCCCAACATTGAAGTGCAGTGCATTTACTAGGTAGGTATAGTACTCTGTAGTCCGTACTACGAAAGGTAGTTTAGAAGGCAGATAGACCAATTCCTCCAACGGTAAGGTAGCAAAGCTATCCATGATCTCCCTCTCTGCCTACATGAGTATGAACCACGGACTGTACTTCTAACTTACTGAGTAAGTAGGTACAGTACCTACAGTACCTACAGTCTCACAGCACGAAGTGGGGGGGGGCAGCCACACTAATGGTGAGGGTTAGGATTGGTCGAAAGTATTGCCGGAAAAGGATGGGATGAGGTTGAAGTGGTCCAAAATTGATTGGCTGGCATTCCATCCGGTGCTCAAGTCAGCTGTGGAACCTCATCCATTGCTACTAGTCCCTCAAGAATCCACGGACCGCGGTAAGGTTAGGTTCCAATTCTGTTGGCGTGCCTCTCGGTCCGTACTTTAGTGGTAGCGGCTTAGGTCACTAAGTGACCTGCACATGTGCTCTACAGTACTGAGTACCAGCGGTTTTCAGCTCGACTCCCACATGGACTATCTATCGATCGTTTTGATACTTCGATTGGAAGTACTCCGTAATGCACCAAGATTTTTGATATCTTCGTTTCTGTGTTGGTGTTGAGGGTGTATGGTATATATAAAATATACAGGTATCTATTGAAAGTGCTGCTGCTGCATAACGCCCACCGGATAAGTTAAGTTAACGGATACAAGTGATAAGGACCGTCTGTGTTCTAAACTGGGTTTGGAGGAAGGATCGGGCCCTAGTGGGAATGCACCGGAACCACCTGTGCCCTCCCCCCTTGTACTTTCCTATGTAAGTAGATACTTTGGGAGTACATAGTTTACTTCCCGTTTGTTAGTCAAACTACAATTTACACTGCACGAATTTTCTGTGTCTCCTCCCCGCCCCTCTCTCCGGCAGTCATGCAATCATAAAAACTCCATAGCCCTGGTGCTCTCTCCACTCAACTAGCTTGTACTGTACCTGATGACTTGTCCCCGGCGCGGTAACATCTAGACTCTGGATTTGACCCGATGAGTTCCTCCGCTGATTGCTGCATGTAATGCGGCGGCGGCGGGAGTCCAGATCCATCCATCCTAACTCATTGTTTGAAGTTTTTCCAGTCTCAAATCTCAATGGGTCAAACGTCTCTGTATTATCGAATCGCATTCATTGAACTCTGTCGACATCTCCACCTTCACTCTTTTTCCATGCCCCTCCCCTTTTTTTTTTTAGGTCTGGACATCTTGTACCAGACCTTTTCGTTCCCAACTGGAATATTCGTGATTAACCAGAAGGAATGTCTGCCTTGAATCATGAAGGGGAATCCGAGAATGATATTCGTTCCATAGCCGGGAATTACCTCGTCACTCAGGCCCCATTTCCCACTTCAAGGCGGCTTTCTTTTAACGTTGGTGGCAAAACTAGCCTGTCGGGGTAAATTGAGCCACGAGAGAAAGGGAGGCGGGGAGGAGGAAAGGAAGGAAAGATGGGTAGAGACTAGAGAGAAAAGCGCAAAGCGGGAAGAAGTACTCCGTACTGTACCTTCTTTCCTTTTCGGCAAAAACGATCGACCTCACACTCGAACCCGATTGTGGCCATGCTCCATGCCGACATTATAAGGGCAAATGATACTCAACTCACTACTCATCTGCAAGCACATACCCATAATTACGCAAAGATCATCGCGCTCATCGATCCGGCAACGCTGCGATATTATTATTGTTATTATTATCATTATCATCATCATCATCGACCTTACTCATGACTTATGCTCACCGGATTGGGTCACTGTGTAGATCTCCTTCACTATGGAGATATAAAAACTGCCTGCAGCTGTCAGTCATCCCTTGTGGTTCAGTGCCACGCATGCGCCTCGGGTTGGGGACCCATTCAAAGCCCTGACCAATGCGTGTAGAGCGCATTCCCGATTTGCCACCTCTCTGGAACGCTCCTCGATCGATGAAATGACCCCCATGGGTGGGTTCGATTTCTCATGGAATCCTCGGAAATAGAGCGAGCCCTTCTTCAAGCTGTCATGAGGGAGGAAAAAAATCCCATCGAATAATCTGACTGGGTCAGGGACATAACAGCGGTACCCAATCAGGAACAGTTGGAGAAGCCATCGATGCAATCGATGCCAAACTCCTTCCAGCCACTACGTACCTGGCTGATCCTAGACTATCTATTCTTGTCCTCCAGCCAGTCCACGGAACATCGGATGTGGCTGATTCGGTTCTGACATCCAAGACCGTTGTTGATCTTTCATGATGGCTTGGAAGATTATTGAACGAGTTGTCTTCGTACTCTCGGACGGCCTGCGACCCTCAAGCCCGAAACCTTCATTCTGTTCTCCCGCTTTCGCAATTGTTCTTTTTAATTCCTTGCGATATATTTCCTATGTTCGATCGACCTCTGCCGCGACGCTACAATTCAGTTGCGATTGTTCTTCGCCATACACGGTGCGAAAAGGCGCAGACAGACAGCCAGGCAGGCAAGAAACAGCCCAGCCTGTAAACCACATCCGTAAATACAAAAGGGATTGATTCCGCTGCTCATGCTTTCTCTCGTTTGGATTCTGTAAGTCACGGAATCGGTGGCACTGGTTTCTTCTGCTCCTTCAACACCGCTGTCCACTGAGGATAAGACGCAACATCTCGTGTCAGTCAAACCTGCCATGCACAGTATTAGGATCGAGCTTGTCGATCCTCTGTGAGAGCTGATTGGGTTTCGCGCATGAATTGCTAAAACGTTGAAGCAAGGCCCGATCCGAATCGAAGCACCCGATTTTAAGCTGTGGATATCCCCCTTAGACTGGAGGCAGCCACAGCCACCAAATCCCAAGAGGGAAGGGCGAGAAGAAAACATCCCATTCATTCACTCGCTCATTTGAGGAGAAGCCTGACCGAGTGGAGGGCGAGAGCAGCCCGGCTCATCGGTCCCCTCTTGTCGTTGTCGCGGCCCCCGGGGGCGCCACCTCAAGGAAGAGGGAGAGAAAAGACCCTCGCCGCTATATACACAGGCCCCCGTCCTTTGCTTCATTTCCGTTCGGAATAGCCCTCTCTGCATTACCCACCTGCCCCGTGCAGGAGTTGCCCTTCCGAGCTCTGACGGTCAGAAGATCCGTTAGATTGCCTAGGGCTCTGCTAACCTGGTTGGTTTGAAGGCCGTTCCTTCTCCATACCTAGTCTCCGCTTCGGTCTTTGGGCTACACTGTGTCTACACAAGGGCTCTTCTTGATGATCGTGATTATTTCTTCCCTTCACCGACACCGAGCCTGCCAACTGTTCAATGGCAAGTACTGTCGTTCCTCTTCTTGTTACTGTCCAGTATCAGATAACCCAGTGATTAACACCGGAAGATACACTTTTTATCGATTTTTCACCTTGTTAGCTGCACACACCCTTTCGGCTTTGCACTTTTCCTTACCCCCTCACTATTCTCCACCAAGAGTACGTTCACTTGACTGTTGCTGCTGTCTTTACTCTTTATCTCGGGATTCAGTTTGCTGGAGGTTCTAAGTGGATGGTCTTCAGATATGAATTGTTTTGGTTTCTGGATTCTTTTCTTCCCCTCCCTCTTTGGTGCTTGGGCTGCTTTCCCTTCCCCGTTATTTGCCCCCCCTTCCCCTCCCCTCTCCCATCTAATCGCGTTTTCAATTGAAATCCCTCCCTTTTCCCGCTTCCCAATCAGGACCGGCGGCATTTGCGTGTCAGCCAGTCAAGCATGATGAACCTCAAATCATCCCTCGCTTCTTCCACCTTTTGATTTACGATCAGTTCCAGCTCAATCTCTAGCTGGGGCTTGGGAGAAGGAATGATCTCAACAAAGATGACCTTGGTGGCTGGGGATTTGAACATATTTGTGGGCCACGACATACTCTACTTTCTTTGATCTTCGTGGGAAGCAACGAATCTTCTACTTTGGCATGATACAAGGTACTAGTCACTAAACCACGGGCCGGTGTCCTCTGCCTGTCCAGTGTCCACAGCAACATTTATTCTCCTCCCCCCCCCTTAAGGCAGCGATGTGGCCTACTCTACTGAATGTGGGAGGCTAACATCTTGCAAGTGCCTACCATCTACTCACCTTACCCTTTTCCCAAGCTTTTCTTTCCTCCCTTATGGTCGTGCACCTATACCCCGTTTTCTGTTCCCCCTACTTCCGCCTATGAGATGGCCTCCAATCTTGCAGTCTCCTCATACCCAACCTGACCCATCTCTTACTTCTTCCACCTCGACGCTTAGTCTGTTCTCCACCCTACTTGTGAGGCTGCTGCTCCGAGATTCGTGCATGACTCTTGACAATGTGGCTCTGTGGCTCCTTGTCCTTCGGCCATACAGCTGGAGTGTCCTCTTTCAGGGTATTACAACGATTTACGCCCAGGTGGCAGATCGGCCCACCCTTATTCTTCTGCAGAAAACTGTCGGCGTCCAAGTATTCGGAGTAATTTACGTTTTTTTTTTCATTTTCCTTTACCCCCTCCTCTCAATTTCCTTACTGGGCCCGGCATCGAATGCCTATTATTGGCATAATTTTTGTGTGTGTGTGTGTGTGTGTGGGCTAGATCTGTTCCTTTCAACATTGTGTTATGGTAACCTTCCCACTAACCACTACACTTATGTGCATGCCCTTGTTCTAAGCCAGAGTTAGAGACTTCCTAGCTTGATATGCTTTGCAATTTGTTCTGTTGTTGCGCCGATAGTTATACATGTCCGTCTGCTGCCTCTTCACTACCCAAATCATCTGTGATTCCCAGAAATTTACGCGTGCGAAAACTTGTGTATGTCAAGACTTGTTTTACAAAAAATTCTGACCGGCGTTAATGACACAGAAAAGCCGCTCATCGTTCATCAAGCAACCCTTGAGCAGCCCGTAAGACCTGTTGGTGGCTTACAGGTCCTGGGGAAGGTATGTAACAGAATGCTCTTTTGCCTTTATCGACCACCTCTCTCTAATGCATAGAGATCATACTTATACAGTGAGACTTGCCTTTTTGGTGGTCATTCTCAGCCTGTATCGTTCTACCATGCCTAACTCAAGTGATCGCGCCCCAATGGCCCAGCCAAATGCCACACTGGAAGTCGCGGATGGCACTAAACCACCGACATCTCCGGGAAAAGGCAACGAAGCAGAGATTGCTTATCGACCACCGGGTGAGTTTCTCTAAATCCTGTCGTTCACTTTTGCTTGATGGGCTAGAAGGGGTAAGATTAAAGGATATGACAAAGGGGAGAGCAAACAGCAAGAATTGGTTGGATCTCCTTAGGATTTCAGATTGACCTCTACGTCAGGTTCATACCGCTTCAACCAGGCTGCTCAGACCGATAACGGACATCCGTATTCTGATGGTCATGTCTACGCATCCTTCAGTGCACCAGGGAATTTACATTCGGGTTCGAATATAAGTGGTTCGAGATCAGCTCTACCTGCTTACCAACTTCACCCTATTCTTTACGAGCAGCATCCTATGCAACAACAATACGTCCCCTCGGTCCTTTCTCACGGGGTTGTTTACCCTATACATGCATTGTCATCCTATGCTTCAGCTACAATGAACGCGAACCTGGCATTCGGTGCCCCGTTTCCATTCTATGCGCCGTATGTTCAGCAGCACCAGCAGCACCAGCACCAGGACCCGCATATCCAACACAGCACTCCCGGGTATCAACCGTTAGCACCCAACGCGTCAAGCCACCTGAATGTCCATTCGTCCAGTCACGTACCTTCGTATCCCCGGGGATATTATCCGCAGACCTCGAGCGCGACAGCACCTAAGTCTATTCCCGCGCCGCCAAGTATGTCGGGTTCCAATCACCGGCCACTACGCGGTCATATTGCTGAGAAGGCTACCGATCCGGAGAGGGAAACCAGACACAGCAACACGGACTATGACGTTTCGAAAACAATTGTGGACGGTTCCACGCCTATGCGCTCCCAGCACTCTTCGACCGGTAGGTCGGCAGCAACACTCCACGCCAGACGAAACCGAATCAAGTGGGTATATTGGGGGCTAATGATTAGCAGATGCAGCCTCGCATCCGTCCCAGTCGTCCGGGTCAAACACGTTGCGTGGACCTTTACGGAAGCCCAAGCAGTCGGGCCATGCTTTGTGGGTTGGCAATTTGCCTCCCGCAACCAATATTATGGACTTAAAAGATCACTTCTCCCAGGAGGCAACGAAGGAGCTGGTAAGCGTCTTTCTTATCTCCAAGAGTAATTGTGCCTTTATCAATTACACAACGGCCGCTGCGTGCGCTGCTGCTCTGTCAAGATTCAATGATTCTAGGTTCCACGGCGCGCGCCTTGTTTGCCGACTGCGACACGGAACCATACCAGCCAGCTCGAGTCACGAAGCCATAGGCTCTGCTACACCCTCGCCATCTCAAGACCAGAGCGATAGCAAGCAACTGATGATTGACGATGATACCGAGTCGGTTGCATACCGGAGATTCGGAGATACCAGACGCCTAAGTGCCCGGATGACGAGTAGATACTTCGTTGTCAAGAGCTTGACCGTGGAAGATCTGGAACACAGTCGACAAACCAACATCTGGGCTACACAAACTCACAATGAGGATCAATTGAATCAAGCCTATGAGGTGAGGACATTACCGAACTAGAGGAGAGAGCGAGGGCAACAATATTCCCAAACTTACAACTGTCTGACGACCTTGAGTAGAACACCGATGATGTTTACCTGATCTTCTCCGCTAATAAGTCTGGTGAATACTACGGATACGCTCGTATGATGTCACCTATACAGGACGATGAGCGCTTGGCAATAGAGGCACCACCACGACCCAATAACATGCCGAAGCTAGAAGAACCAGACATTACACCTACACCAGCAACGTCGACTGCCGCCAAGGGACGAGTTATCAATGACTCTATACGAGGGACTATCTTTTGGGAGGCGGATTCATCCGAGGATGAGGGCGACATGAAAGTCGATAGAGCAGGTACACAGACGGAGGATGCCAGTGAGCCGAGCCCACAGTTGATTGGGAAACCGTTCAGGATACGATGGCTATCGAGCACCCGGGTTCCATTTCACCGTACCAGGGGACTACGGAATCCGTGGAACGCGAATCGAGAAGTCAAGATAGCCCGTGATGGAACCGAGATCGAACCGGGGGTGGGGTGGAAACTCGTACAGTTATTTCATTCGAATGCCCAAGAGTGAGATAGTGGATCGATTATCGAAGTGTCAGGGGACAAAAGGAAAAGAAAAAGAAGAACAGAGTAAGATAATGGACGAATATACGAGAGAGCGAATCGAACTTTGCCCGGAAGAATGAGAGCTGATAGGGGGGGGGGCTGCTTCATCACGAACCGGCAAGCGATCCTTCACACTGCACCTTTGTTGGACACCACGCGGGCGTCCACTTCTTAAGTCCAAATATTAGGTGGTTACGGTATAAACTTAAATCATCATCACAGTTATCAATCGCCCTCGGATCTCCCAGGGATAGATATAAACATGTAGGGAAGAAAAAAAGATTCCGTACGGAGGAGTACTGTACAGTACTACTACTACTACTACTACTACTACTACTACTACTACTACTACTACTACTACTAAGTACAGTCAGTACCATGGATGCACTAAACCAATGATGAATCATCGACCCCAGGGTGTAAGACTAGCGGACGGAAAGGGCTAGACCGCTTTTCTATTTTGTGGGGTAAAAAGCAACCCATCAAACCAAGCAACCTGCACTGACTGATCAACTACACCGTCCGGAGTACGGAGTACTGTACATGTACGGAGTACATACCTGTCTATTAGTTGCTATTCCATCCATCGGAATTCCTATCTAATATATTGTCCCACCGCTCTGAAATTCCTCCTCCTCCTCCTCCTCCTCCTCCGCCGCCGCCGCCTCCGCCGCCTCCCTCCCTCCCTCCCTCCCTCCTTCCATCCCTCCCTCCCTCCTATTCTTTTCAATCCATCACCACCCCTTCTTCCCCTTCCCTATTATCTCTATCTTTCTATCTACCTTTCTTTCTTTCTTTCATCCATCCCCATCCATCCCCATCCATCCCCTTCATCCCCAAACCTCCCATCTCATCAATCTAATTCTATTTCCTTCCTTTCCCCTTTTCTACAATCAAGCTTCAGGACCTCCTCACAACCTCGCTAGCAACTATCATCCATCCCCCTTCTTGGCTGTTCGGAACAGTTGCAGATTGCTTCTCGGCTGGGCTTCATTTGGACCGGTGAGTTGAACAATTGGTCTCAACGCTTTACTTCTGCCCCCTGGTCAAGCCCATGCCATCCCATCTATCTCATCTGGTATCGCCACCGCCACTCGCCGAGTCTCAGTGATCCTTGGATGTTCTTCACTATCAGCATAACGTGCCGGTGGATCGACTGATGTTTGCAGATTTGCTTCAGTTCTCTTCCGGCGTTCTCCTCGTGTAGCCGTGAAGCTGTTCAGCCAGAGCGGTACCTAGAGCGGTTCCCAGCCTGAGTCAAGCTATATCATCCACAGCAAGTTATCACCTGAGCGAGGGCTTCTGCTGAAGTTAGGAAACCTTACTCTTTCATCAAACGCACCGTGCTTCTCCGCATAAGGCGTTGCTCGTTCTTATCCTCCCCCCTTCTCCCCTCTCCCCCCCTTCTCACTTACGATACCTTCTTCGAATGCTTTACCATCACTTTGATTTATGTGATTAAGATATCATTCTCGCTATCTCTTCACTGGTCAATTGACGCGCGCCTTGGCATCATGTCAAATGAACGTTCAACCGACCCTATCTCGGTCCCATCTTCCTCTGCGCACCGACGCCGAGCATCTTTGGCCTCAGGCCTCACCTTCACGGATTATCTATCTAGGTCCGGCAGCCAGGGACATTCTACGGGCGCACCCACGGGCTCTATGGCTAGTTCAGTGGGTAATGCACCTCCCAATCAAGGCCGCCGATTGTCCATCACCACCTTGGGACTCGCTGGATCTCCAAACCAAACGTCCCCATGGGGAAGCAAAAGCATGCGGCATGGCAGCATTTCTAGCTCAGTCGGATCCGGTTCGGCAAACCTAGAAGACGCTGTCGTTGAAGACAGCGAGAGTGGCGGACCATCTAGTGCCGCTCCTCACTCGCCATTCGCGCGACGTCTTTCTTTTGGCGCGCAAGCGCTACGAGATGCCCGTGCTGGCAGCATCAGCAACGGTAGATATCCTTCCCCAGGAATTCCTGTGTCTAGCAGGCGACGTTTACCGCCCACATGTAGCAAAAGCTTCCATAGCCCCACAGAGTCAATTGTTGCAAGTACAAATGTCGTTCTTTCCGAGATCGAGGTGTCTAACGTGGCTTGGAGACAAATAGGCGAAGGCTTCAACTGGTTTGAAGCCCTGCGAACCCGGGCCGAGCGTGCCCCATCCTTGGGAGTAACTTCGCCCAACACGCCTCAAACCCAGCCCTTAACCGGCTCCGGCCAGCAATTTCACCATCAGCGGGCTACCTCAATTGCTTCGATGGAGCAACCGGCTCGCGAAATTCCCAAGCAACCCAAACAGAATAAGCCTGATTTTTTTCAGGAGAAGATTCTTCGCGGCGATTTCATGGATTAGTGGTGCCAGTTTACTTCACAATCCAATTCGAGCCTGCTACTGCCCCCAATTGTAGTCAACGTTTGATGTCTTTCAGAGCAAAGGGTTCAGAATTTGTTACTCTGTTTTGCCCTACCATGGACTCATAGGTGGAATTTCTCATCAGCGCAAAGAAGAGATTTCGAGGAGATTGTAAAGCCTGTTTACAAAGCAGGCTGGCGGCGTACATATCCAGAGAAACCTTGAAGCCTGTATGAGTCATAAAAGGCAGTTACGAAATTTCGGTCATGTTTCACCCTCCCTCATGTGTTCCTCCATGTCATGACTTGTGTAGACCGAATCTACCCAGGATTATTCGTTCAATTGATTTGCTTGTTGACACACTCTTGTCCCCTTGGCTTCGGTCTGGGAGTTGCTGGCAAACCGAATGAATGCGTTCGGAGAAAAGCTTCTTTTTTGAGCTTGTGCCTCGAGGGCAGTTTTGACTGGCAGGTTCAGTATTCTATCTTGCGGTTCTTCCCTATTTCCAGGCCACTCCTCCTTATAAATGATCAATACAGAGAATTTACGGTTATCGTCCCTATTGCGAGTGAGTCTATATTCAGAGTGTATCACAAGACTGAACTATATGAAGATTATCGAGTCTTTGAGATGAGCGTGAATTCCCATTCTTGCCCTTGGGCACACCTTGCCCTTGGGCACACGCCGATGTACTTTACAAAGTGGATCAATTCTTGAGACACCGTCGATAGAGATAAACTCGTCTGACAAGGCCATGACCAAATATGTTCAGTACATACTGAGAAGCTGACTCGCTTGATTCAATATGGAATGCCATTGGTCAACAATTGGAACTGATCGTATCCCTTCGTCGACACGCTCATGTACGACTTGCGCACGAGCTCACGCATGTGATCAGCTGCCTCCCTCTCACTCTTCTCAAGTACAAATCGGTCCCGGAAGTTTTTCAACGTGTCGGGCTTGAAGCAGGGCAAGCCACTATCGAGCATCAAGGACACTATGTGAGAAAGTTTGGCGCTGTACGGCCTCGACGCAAGAAAAGCCTTCACGACCAGCGATTCGAACCACATGTAGGGCTGAGTACTAGTGGGACTGTGAGAGCCACTTCCAGACAGGCCGATGTTACTGCCAGAGCCGCCGCTGGGGGAAGTATGTGAGTAATTATTACCACTCATCACAGCAACCATCTCAGATGTCAGTTTGAAAGGCGCGCGCTCGAAACGCACGCCCCCGGGTGCAATATCAAAACAGAATCCGAAGTCAATATGTATGATGTGGCCTGCATCGTCGATCATGATGTTTCCGTTGTGTCGATCTTTGAATTGAAGCAAATAGGAGATGACGGAATAAGCAGCCATACTCTTCACAAAATTTGTGCGTGCCTCTTGAAACCGTATAGAATCCTCTCCACCGTACTTAGAGATAAAGTAGTCGTAAAGACCATTGACAGCTTCACGACCCAGCATATCACGCGAAATTGAATTTGGAAGAACATCGATAACCCCACACCCAGGAGCTGTAGAGGTCACTCGGTAAGGGAACACCCACACGTCAAGCCCGACGCTTGCGAATATGCTTCGAAAAGCAGCAATCATCTGCAGAGCCAACATGTCTTGACGACAATCGTCGCCAACCTTGAAAATGGCTGATTGCCAGACTTCGTAGGTCTCGTCATTTGACAGACTCTGCCCCGAGATTGACAAATCGCTGCAACCTTGTGCAAGTGAGCGTGATTCTTTGTGGGCTCCTTGTGCTTGTGTCCTGGTCTTCTGAATTCTGAAGGTCGCCATGTATGGTGCTTTGGCATGACTTTGCAAAGGTTTTCCAGACTTGCGGTCGATGCCCACGACAACGCCCTCGGGGTTGCTTGGGAGGTATACTCCGACCTCCACCTTAATTTTGCGAAGCTCTTCTTCAATCTTCTCCTTCTTCTCAGCCTTGCTTCTTTTTATATACGGTCGGAGCTTGCCTGAAATGTCAGTGATCTCGTTGAAAAAGGTAAATTCCCTTTCGTAGAATTCACGTTCCTGATTTGTGAAGCTTGCAATCAAAGCATCCATAAATCTGTCCAAGGTTGGCTTAAGTGGATCCGGCTGCAAACAATTGTTAGTCCTCTCATACTCGTGGTGGCTCCATGTTTTATCAACTCACGATCTGCGAATCCTCATCCTTGTAGGAATTTGCCTTCATGTTCCAGATGACCTGGTGGGCGAACAATTGAGACAGCTTAGCAGTCTCCAGTATGTAACGTTCGACATAGCCCAGGGAATCGTATCTTAGAGCTTGGACTAGTTGTGGGACAAAATAGAAGCGCACGTCGATGGGATGACTCTCTAGAGCCCTCATTGCATACTGTAGTATGAAGGCATGGTTGCCATAAGCGGGCAAGAAGTAGGTCAAGGCTTCGGTTGGATTGACTGACGCCCAGTAAAGTAAATACTACTCACGTTAGCTTTACCGAATAGACTAGGGCCGAACGTTGAACTTGCCTTCAGTTGACTCGAGACGTCAGCAGGAAGATTCGTACCAAACATCAGCTCCAGACCTTCAGACTCGTCAATCGCCTTCTCTGGGAAATTAAGCATCAACCAGCGAACATCATTCTTGAGTTTCGCCGATGGGAATCGGGTTGACAGCTGGACCGCCAAGCCTGGATGTTCAGTCCAAGCGAGTCTCAAAAGAGTCGTGGCTTCCTGGCTGATTGTTAGCCATGTTTTGTCTTTGGCCTCCATTTTGAGTGTTTTAGAGTAGCGAACCTCGGTAAGGCCTTTGGGCGAAGATGACTGTGGGCTCGTGTGCTTCCGATCAGAGTCCAGTGGGTATAGCCACACTCTAAGGCGAGATCTTTCATTCTCTATGAAGACATGGAGAAGATCCTGCTTTGGTTGCAATGATTTATAGGCCCCTTGTGTTTGGCGAGAAATAGCAGAAATCCCCCCTAAAGCAGAAATAACGTCGCGGAGGATGTTGTCTTCAGCCTTAATCTGGAGGCGGTTTCCTCCGAAAGACCATCTGAATTTCAAATATTAATAAAGGCGCTTGACCCGAGAGATCGCATGTGAAATACCTTGGCGAGGTCTTGAACCAGGTCAAAGCAGCTGACAAGATCTGATCCTTCAATTTCCATTGGAAATTCGCATCTTGTGAGCCACAGTCACCCAAAACTTTAAGACTAAACAAGATAACACGAAAATGCAGCTCTCGCGCTAGAGGGTGACTACTAGCGTGCAACAATCCTGTCGTTGTCGCGTCAACAAGACGGCAAAATAAAGGCTGGGCTTGAGCGTTTGCCAGCCGAGTAGCGTTGAAATGACTTTCAAAGAACTCAAGGACTCGCAAGTGTGGTATGAGCTTATCCTGGGCTCTTTCCTGGTTCCGTGTTGCAAGGGTCCTGTCGGTGGGTAACAATTCAATTCTGCTAAAAAATGGATCCATACAGCTTTTTCCAGGCTGTGTTAGCATGTGTGTGTCTACCTTCTCATAGCTGTATACTCACCTGAAGGATGGATCGAACAGGTTCCTTTTGCAGTATATTGACCTTTCCCATGCCCCTATTATTTCAGATAACAATTTGACACATATCTTCGGATTTTCATGCATCACACTCAACCAAAGAGACGCCCCAATGTCAATTGACTCTTGCGAAAATTGTTCGAAAGGCACTATAACTAGATAACGGGCCAGAGTAGCATGGTTCTCAGCATGGTCACTCACAAGGGCAGCAGCCTGTCGCAGTACATTCCGAATTTGTGTGATAGGGACGTTTTTTCCATCCCTCAAACGTGTGTGGAGTTTATAAAGCTTGTCTTCCATGGTTTTAGCCATGATTGAATTAGAAGAACCTGGCGCAGAGCCATCAGAGACTGATGTTGGTACGTTAGCAAGGAAAACACGAAGCTACAGGGAAAGCCTAACCAGAACAGTTTTCTAATCCCTGCACGGTGCCATCGACACTTGATGTCTCCGATAACTTGTATCGCTCGCGTGTGGATAACTGGGATATAAAACCGGAGGCTATGTTCAGTAGGTCACCAACACTACCACTCTTGACAGATCCTGAGAGAAATCAGTTCCATGCGTGGCGGTGCATCTCTACCACAAGAGATGATCTGGCAGGCAAATGATGTATTGGAACGTACCAAGCCGTTGATCACTACTTGGGATCAGCGCACCCATTTCCAAAGCGAATGACCGACCCAGAGAGATCTGGCCATTTCCGCCGTTGCCATCAGATACGGAAAGATACGCCTGCAAGGCAGGGTTAGTTACGGGGTTGTAACCGAATATTGTAATCTCATACCTGGAGAAGTCCTTTCACATCTAAAGGTGAGATACTCATAACTGCGATCACCCACGTCCGGGCACGCTCTAAAAGAACTTCCAGCGTCCTCTCTCTGAAGCTATAATTGTCGGGTAGATTGACTCGGACAAGACCAGTAGGAGAGGTGAAAGATGGCTTCCATTCGTACTCGTCAAGTTCGCCTTCAAAACAAGACTGCCACATGACAGTCAAGAGCTCAAGCAAGGCAAAGAGAGATGTTCTTTCACACAGAGCGGAAGGACACTCTCGCATTATTTTGTCTGCGCAGAGGACGGCAATTTTCTGAACTCGTTCCACACGATGGCAGCAAGCGACAAAGAAGCCAGCAAGCTCCCTTGATAGGAACGGCACAGAAAACTGCTCCAATTTCCCAGCAAGCGTCAATGAAAGATGGCATGAAACAACCTTCTCAGCGATAGCACCCATGCAGCTAGCCATTTCAGCAGTGGCTAGAACAGGGTCTCTGAAATAACTGAGGATTGTCGTGCAGTTTCCCGACGAAGCGCGAAGACTTTCAACTAGCAAGGTAGCGCTAAGGAAAATCACTCGCGGATAGCTGAGGCGTTTGATCTCGACCTCTCGGCCAGGTAATTCAACCATCAGCTTCCTTTTTTGGTCTAGGATGCGCTGCTGGCTCATTCCGCGCCTGAGCATTGTATTCAGTTCCACATCGCTCTCCAGCATGTCCATGCGATCTTCGGAGACGAGAGGAGGCGAGTGCCTGGCAAGTAGGCGCAATTCCTCGCAATGATGCTGAGCGACAGCAGAATTGAGCGTTATACCGTGAATTGCAATGTTGAACCAGGCATCTCGGAAAAGAGCTAGCACATCTTGATCGTAGCGCATTTCTGATTGCGAGTTTTTGGTTAAGTCATTTCCTGAAGATACAAGCAATGCCAGTGGTTTCAAGAAAGGGCCGATATCGTCAGGGGCGAGTAAGATCTCCTTCTGGTGGTCATGGTCGATATCAGTAGCGGCGCCTTTATTGACCACACCTTCGAGCAGGTGAATGAGATAAATCTTATACAAGACGGAGTTTCTCTTAAGCGTGACGGAAATAAACGCCATTGCGCCCTGCACGGCATCGGCAACGTTCAGATAGCCTTTCGCAACACTGTCCTTGTACGCACGATCATAAAACTTCAGAAGAAGCTGGAACTCGGCCGGGCCAGTACTTAAGGACAATGCAGCAGATTCTTTTATGATATAAGCATCCACTGCGATATTCACCTTCCCTATCTTTTGCAGCAACATTGACTGTGCCAAAGCACTTATTTTTCCATCATCACATTTACTTGCAATCGTCACAACGGCTTGTATCACTCTACCATAATGCCCTGTTTCTCCCTCATCACAAGCTGAGGAGATAGCACTATCACTCAAGCCTCGGGACAAGAGAGCAAGCGTGCTCCCATGAGTTGTCCCGTCACCTAGAAGCTGTAGTTGATGGGGTTTGTCTGAGCTGGAGCCATGGCTCAAAGCGTTTCCCAGCGAATAGAGGGTTGTTATGACTGCATCTTGGGAAAGAATACTTAGAACATAGGCAAGACATTGTGCAGCAACAAGGCTAGTCGAACGAGCGGGCACGCTTCCATCGACGATAAACTTCAAGAGGGAACGACTGCTGAACGATGCGCTGCTAGGGGACAGCCGAGAAATAATCGCAATGCTTTTTAGCGTAGTTGCCGCTAGGTCTGGATACGACATCTGATTCGGGTCTGCAATCGTTGCCTCAAGCCACGAAAGGAAGTCTTCGCTATTTGTGGTATCCTCGCTTACAACGACACAATTGAGGTAGCCAGTAAGGGCGAGCTTTTTCACGGAGAAGGCAAGCCGCTGCTGCCAAGGCGAGCCAAGCTGTAAGTAGTCTGATCCATCTTCCAGAAGGCGCATTTGCTCCGCTATGATTGTTGCCAGCTTATCGACGAGGGCCAATTCGGCGTCATCAAGAGTCCTGGTTGATTGACGGCCAACAAGAAACTCGTTCGGAAGGTCTTCGTCTGAGAGGCCATGTGTTCCTTTCAGAGACACGGCGCAGGATTTGACAAAGTGTGCTAAGCCTTCCTGTAACAACATAGCCCCAACGGGACGTCCATCGGTAGTATAGCGGTGAGTGTATCGTCTCCAGTCACCCACAAAAGCATCGGGAATATTTGGGTTGCGCACCGTGGAAGAAGCGGTCTCCACGGCTATCATGTATTGGCCCGAGAGTATTGAGTGTAATGTTTCAAGAAGATAGAGTTTCTCATCGGTAGAACAGAATGAAGCGAAGCGGGCCAATGCTCCCATGAAGCCGACAAGAGACATGGTGATTGATAAGATACGGGCTAGTTCATGCTCATTCTCGTGTCTCGTTGTTTCAGGTTCGTAGCGCTGAGAGGGCGCCACGGCATCGACGGCCTCGGCGCAACTTTGTAAGTATGCGCTGAGGGCACCAAAGACAACAGTACGCAGCTCTGCATATTTAGAGCCCAATGATAGGAGAGCCAGGGTAAGGTTTTGAGTGAGCGCCTCCCACGGAGAAGGTCTCACGTTATGCAAAAAGGGCGAAGGGCGGAAGGACTGGCTGTGTGATTCTGGGAGGTATTGACACAGCTGAGCCGCGATCTTCGATGCATTTTGGGGAGTTGCGGTGAAATGCGAGGCTTTACATAGGGCAATTATCACGTCTAACTCTCTGGTACCCTACCGGAATGTCAGTCTTCATGGTCCTCAACGTACTTACTATATTGGGGCGAAGCATACCATGGAAGTCCGTGGTGGGCCTTGGCCTAGCAGGGGCCTGCCAAAGGTGGTCTCTGGCCGATTAGCATGCTGTTTCAACGGTTGCGTGATACGCTCTATCATCGAGCCCGCATCGTGTTCTGGAGCTTGGGCTGCTAGGGTTGCAAGCTTTCCCAACGCAGCTCGTCGAATAGCTGAGGGAAGCCTACGGAATTCATCAGTATCTGCAGCATGAGAGTGGATTGCGGCTGGCCTACTCGACCATCATGAAAACGCTCCTTATGGATTGACTTAAGAGCAGTCGTAATTATGAGTTCTCTAAGTCGACGTGGTAGTTATACAGAGCAGTGGCTGCAAGGCTAAGATCGAGAGAATACGGGGTAGCTTGCGAATTCATATATCGCAGGTAGTGCCTCCGTAGGTGGATCCAATATTACGGAGGTGTATTGTACCTCGGCCCGTAGTTAGACTTACCTACTACCCCTGAGGGTTTCCGCCCCCTAAATGGTCAGCTTCAAATTTTGGGGGGGGGGGGGGGGATTGTTCTTCTATGAAAGCTCTGGAAGCTATAAATCACTGCGTAGTTAGGCGGCTTATAATGCTTCCGACATTAAATCATGGCACTATGTAGGCCATACGGATATTTAGCTCACAACAACGGATGGGCTCTTGAAACCAAACTTGTAACCGGAGCCTTGAAGTTGTAGTGGATCTTTCAGCAACCGGTCGTGCGTACCTATCTAGTAATATCCTGGATTTTCATGCATTTAAGACTTGTCCAATCAGTCTACCATAAGCTCTCTTTGATCTGCATCGAAAGTTCTGTACTACGTGTACTGTACTATCATCGGTCTCAGCAAGGTCACTCGCACTAACGTATATCCGCATACCGGATAAACTGGTTACCAGAACGCGTTCTGGTAGTTGACCATCACATCTGCTTTTCTCGCTGGTTAGTTTTCACATGAGTAAATAGCAACTAGGACTATAATCCCGTCATCCCAAGTTACTTCGTCCTGTAGTGTGCCATTAGCTTGTCTATATATACACAAGATAAAAGCTTGGATGAAGGTCTCAGGCGCAGCGGAGAACGACTTCAGTCAGTAACACGCTAGTTGCAGCTTGAGTTGCATTGATTGCCTAACAGCAGGTCCACAGCAGTATCTCCCGCATTGTGAGCGTTTCAAAGTCCCT
Organism: Aspergillus indologenus CBS 114.80; assembly: GCA_003184685.1. Lineage (NCBI taxonomy): Eukaryota > Fungi > Ascomycota > Eurotiomycetes > Eurotiales > Aspergillaceae > Aspergillus > Aspergillus indologenus. The sequence goes on from KZ825556.1 coordinate 92,305, forward strand.
TGGATTCCACCACTCTCTCACTCCTCGCCGAAATTGAGCCAGTCGGCCCGCCATCTCCTTCCCACATTTCCTTTCCTTATCTTCAAGGTTCCTTATCTTTTCTCCCTTTCTCGATCGTTCTTTCCCTAATCATTCTCTGGGGTTCATTTTAAGCTCTTGCTTTCCTGTCCCTTATACAGGTGGATGTAGCAGGCCGAGGGTTCTGAGAAAGCCCCAACTACATATCAATTGCGGAACCTCCTGCCGTATCTCCAGCTAGTCTCAAACAGAATCTTAGAACGAACCAGTCTTGTTCAGACCATAAGATCCGAGGATATTACATGCAAGTTGGAAATTTGATATGATGTAAAAGGCGGAACAATGACACCACAAAATGAGAGAAGCTCTCTTAAGCGCGGAAGGGTACATCAATCCACCGATTCCGTGCTAATTCCTCATCACGCAAGGCTAATTGAATGAAATCTCACTGTAGGCCAACAAGGAGCATGATTCGAAGCACCTCAAGAAAGCACGACGGTCTGAAGAAGTACCACCACAGCCAACCGATCAGTTATACCTACCAACGCCTATAGTCCAGCAGGAGTTGAGCACTAGAAACGACGATCAAGAGCTAGCTGAAACCGTGAATGACAAAAAAAGCGTCCAACAGTGTAGTACGCCCTTGAGTACTGGGATTCCTCAGCCGAGTCCATCTCCGCCTCACGATACACAGGCCCTCTCTCAATTTGTTTATCCACCTAGAGCATTTGCCGATGAAGTTGAAGACGAAGCTGCCGAAGGAGTTTGGGGTTATCTCCTTCCCCTCGACGATAAGGTTCCAGCCGCTCTGGTTCTGCGCAAAAGGAGTGGATGTGAGAGCCATGAGCTTCGATCTACCGGAGTCACGCAAGGAGAAAAGGGACATTCCAAGGAGCCTGAGTCAAAGAATAAGCGAGAGAGTTTGCAGGCACCGGGAGGCTATCTTGTAGGTCGCCATCGTGAGTGTGGTCAGTAAGATATGAATGATACCATGTCCAATGCACAGATTACTAACAAGGAGTCAGATCTTGTCCTAAACATTCCCACTGTATCCAACCGTCATTTTCTGTTGTTCCCTGAGAACAAGAAGGGCGATTCAATTGCTGTTCTAGAGGATCTGTCTAGCAATGGGACCTTTGTCAACGATGCAATTGTCGGACGTAACCAACATCGAGAACTCGAAGATGGTGACGAGATCACAATCCTGGACCAAGCACGCTTTGTTTTCAGATATCCTCGGATAAGGGATACAAATCGCTTTCGTCAACAGTATCGAATTCTTCAACAACTTGGGAAAGGACATTTCGCCAGCGTATACCTTTGCGTGGAACGAGCTACGGGAATACATTATGCGGTCAAACTGTTCGAGAAACGTTCGAGTGACTCTCAAAAATCACAGACCGACGCCTTGCAACAAGAGATTGGGCTTCTGATGGGAGTCAGTCATCCGAACCTTCTATGTCTTAAAGATACATTCGATGAGAGTGATGGGGTATATCTTGTACTCGAACTTGCCTCGGAAGGTGAGCTTTTCAATTTGATCGTCAGCAAACAAAGGTTCTCGGAAACGGAGACTCGCCATATCTTTATCCAGATATTTGAAGGTCTGAAGTACTTGGTATGTGTTCGATGAACCGTTTACTGTATCATTTCTGGGTTAGCTGCTGATCCATCCGTATTAGCACGATCGTGGTATCGTTCACCGAGACATCAAACCAGAGAACATTCTCGTTGCAGATCAAAGACTGACAGTAAAGCTTGGAGACTTTGGACTGGCCAAGATAATTGGTGAAGATTCCTTCACAACTACTCTGTATGTCGTACATACAACATGTGGTTTTGATAAGCATGTTTGCTAATCTATAGTTTTTGTCTTACAGATGCGGGACGCCAAGCTGTAAGATACCCAGTTCCTCATTTCTTACTTCAAAATTCAAGCTCATTTTCTAGATGTCGCGCCCGAGATACTGCAGGAGTCTCGTCGGCGTAAGTACACTAAAGCAGTTGATATCTGGTCACTTGGGGTGGTTCTCTACATATGCCTCTGCGGATTTCCGCCATTTTCCGACGAACTCTACACCCCGGAAAACCCTTACACCCTAGCACAACAAATCAAAATGGGTCGTTTCGACTACCCATCACCATATTGGGATTCTGTTGGGGATCCGGCTTTGGATCTGATTGACAAGATGCTCACGGTCGATGTTGACAAGCGCATAACTGTCGATGAATGCTTGGAACACCCATGGCTCACGCAAACTTACCCTAGTTTATCCGACAGTACGGATGGGCTGACCGGCGCCTTGGATAAATTGGACTTTTCCAAGCGTAAACTAGCGCGCGAAAGAACGCTCCTCAGTCATATCAATGATGTCAGTTTCAACGAATGCAAGGAGCGCAACGGCACTACTGTGCGGGTTTTCCACAATAGCCATACTGGGAAGCGCATTCACAATCATCCTGCCAAGGTTATCAAGGGCGGAGAGGCCTACGACAATAACAGCGCACCTAAAGACTTCATCAACCTTGGGGAGCAGGGAGACCCACTCCTATATCCGGATGAAGCAGGGCCCAGTCACGAGTCAAGGTAACCGTTCTGTGGTATTTATCTCAGATCCCTCATGTCTCAAATCAAAGTCTCTCTGCATACAGGAATCGCGGTCCAATGTTTACATATTCCTTCTGTGAAAGCTTGTAGCTGTCACAGAATGCTGCAAATTAGTCAATCCCCTGATAGTTTATATCCGACTGGTAATCTCTCGCAGGCAAACCCCTCTTATGAGACCTGCTATCTCTTCATGCAGCAAGAGAATGACCGCAGTAGACTTGGTAGAGATTTTCGCTTGTACATATGAATCACTGTTTGAGACAGGACCTGTCAGGAGTAGGTGATCTACTCAGGGTCTATTGCCAACAAACTACCTTGCACATATAGTAGTTTAACATGGTTTCTATGAATAAGGTTGCAGCTTACCCGTACGGCTTGACTTGTTTATTCGCTGGCGGGACTAAGCTATGGTTGTAGTCTCAGCAAGGCGTAAACTCGCCTCCCTCGAAATGTTCTAGTTTCTATGCAAGGTGCAGTACAAAAGACTCGCCTGGGGTCGGATCTGGAATTTCATGTCTGCCAAGCAGCAACTACCAAAGACCTGCCTTACCTCTGCCTCTTGGGTACGTGGGGAGTTTACCACTAGTTTACTGTATATCTCGTTTTGTATATCGGTTACACTGCCCCGATAGTCAACAACAGTGAGGGATAAGAATGTGCACATTGATAACTTAATGGCTATTGAGACCAACATTGATAGATCCCGGATAATCAATGTTGACACAGCTGAAAACCTACTACGTACCACTGGTGTTAAGCCCTCTAAAGTAGGCGGTATGACTTTCTAGTCTAATAGCAATACTGGTAGTGGAAAGACGCCTGGTGTAATAGTGACTATTATTACACGTGCAGCAAATGTTAACTAGATCAGTTACAGAGTACTCCGTACAGTGCGGAGACCAGCTACTACTAAATTACCCTTCCTGGACAGCTAAATTACAATTCAGTAAAATAACTTCAATCATAGAGATGCTCTTTATACTTATATCTAGTAATCTAAGCTATGGTTCCTATATTTTGGCTTTTAATCACTAAGTGAATTTCTTGACAAGTTGATGGAGTTAGAGTCCCTCACGCACCTGCCGAACACCACGCACCTTCCGAACACGCGTGTTTTTTACCGCTTTTCCACCACTTCTTCCACAACGCGTTTCTCTTTTTCTTTTCAACAACACTCTTAAAAATTCTTTAAAATCATCTAAAATGCAAAGTAAGTACTATTTTATATAACAATACACATAGCTAACTATTTTTTATAATATAGAACTATCGGTTTTCTAAAAAAGGGCTAAAATCCTTATAAAAATGTTTTTATCGCGACGCGTTTCCAGTGAGCAGGCAAAATAAGCAAAGCAAGCAAGGCAGCGAGGCCTCTCCAAGCCTCCGTGGGCACCTCCCTGGGCAAGCGAGGCAGCGAGGCCTCTCTAAGCCTTTGTAGGCACCTCCGTGGGCGCCTCTCCGGGCAAGCGAGGTAGGAAGGCCTCTCCAAGCCTTCGTGGGCACCTCCCTGGGCAAGCGAGGCAGCAAGGCCTCTCTAAGCCTTCGTGGGCACCTCCGTGGGCGCCTTTCCGGGCAAGCGAGGCAG